>JAYMTH010002134.1:0-13174 GCA_036897465.1 Pelargonium australe
TTTTTTTTTTTTATGGATTCCCTCTGAGTCTCGAGTCTCCTTGTCAACGATATAATGTAAGATTTGTAGGGTGAGGTTTAGGGTGACTCTACTTTTGAAAGTGAAAAATATTGTTATTTCGAGTATGATCTCCCGTCAATAATAAATGAAAATTCAGATCCAAAGTGTCTTGCTATAGGTTGGACTTTATGAACATGAACTCGATTTGAAACTTGAATTGGTAGCTGGAAGGACAAAATAGCCACACACTCTACTAAGATTCAACCTAAACGACAAGTCGTATTGTGCACAGAGTTGGCTCCAAAAACCCGAACATAGTCTAAAATCGAGACTCCGATCATGGAGAATGAGGTACGGACCGTTGATTCCAAAATCTCAAAACCACCTCTCCGTCGTCTTCCTCTCAAGAAACGCAAGCGAGGTACATCAAAATTTCTTCATTATCTGAATTTTTAGTTGAAGTTACTGCAGAGAATGGCTTTCATGTTTCTTCTTCCTATTTTCTCCTTTTTTTCCGTTTGGTTCCCGAGAAAAAAATTTGAAGAATGCGAAAGGAAAGTGCTTGACTTTGTATTCATCCAATTAGCTGCATTTTCTTAGTTGGGTAATCTTTGTTTCAGTCTTTGCTTCTGAAGTGTGAGAATGGTCTTTCGATTTCGTTGTTCTAGATAGAGGAAAATCCAGAAATGCACAATTTTGATGTCTCTTTATTTCCTGCATTATCTCATGAGCTCAATGTGAAATATAGGTTTGTTTACCTTAAGGATTGTGATAGCCATTTTTGCTCGATAATTAGGACCTGGAATCTGGGTCATGACCTGTACTCTACACGAACACGAGACAAATATAAGTGGATTTGGGTTCAGCTCATCCGTGTTTGTGTAAAACCCATTTATTAAACTGGATCAAATGGTCATGTGACCCATAATAAGATAAAAATGTAATTTTTCAAAAACGTGTATAAAATGACCCATTTAATTTAACGTGGTCAAATATATGTGGTCATGTCATGTCAATCCCAACTCATTTACTTAAAAGTGTCCGGGCGTGTTGTTTAAATTATGAAATCAATTATTGAACACATGTTGAATGTGTTGTGTTGTGGCAGCCTACTTATAAATGGGCTGTGTTCATGTTGCGCAACTCATCTCGTTTAATGATCAAGTCGTTATTGGGTTGACCCATTTAACATAATGCAAACATTCAACATGACCCGTGAACACAAATTGCTACCCCTCCCTGATATTGTGGTTTCTTTCAGTTAAAAAGTATGGGAGAAAGAAGCATGGGGGAAATGGAATGAGCCCTCTTGTTGAGAAGTACTGGTTTCAGCGGTATAAGCTGTTTTCAAGATATGATGAGGGTATCAGAATGGACGAGGAAGGATGGTATTCTGTTACGCCTGAAGAGATTGCTGTTAGGCATGCAGAGAGGTGTGGAGCGGGAAGCGTTATAATTGATGGCTTTTCCGGGGTTGGAGGCAATGCCATTCAATTTGCTAGAAGGTAAGTTGCACTTGCAATCCTCATCTAGAGGGTATTGTTGAGCAAGTGTAAGTCATTGTTACAGTGCATGTTTTTGAGCTGTGTGTTATTACTGTCTATCACATACTTTACAGGCCAGAATATCTTGGGCGCAAATTGCATAACTTTCTATATTTAAGTTTCTTGGAAGTAAATCCCAAAACTAATATTGAAGTGTACTATTGGTTCAAAATTCAAGGTTTCTATTCATAGAAAAAATTACTTCTATGCATTGTTCTGGATATGCTACTTTACCTGGAATGATACAAGGCTTTTTTTTTTTTTTTTTATCAGCAAAAATTTGTACTCTTTTATTGGAATGAGAAGGAAAAGAGTATAGATACAAGGCTTTTGAAGTAGATATAGCACATTATGAACCTCTTTCTACTTTACCATCTTGCGGCTGCCGATGCAGGACAAAGTTTCTCTTTCAAATAACCCTGCAGTGTAATATGTTGATGGCTTCTACTCGAAATGAGGAAACAGTTCATTGCGGTTATTTAGGCCTTAGCCCTTAGCCCTTAAGATTAAGAGATTAAGCAAGGAACCTTTTCTATCTACATTGGTGCTAAAAAAGGTTTTAGAGAATGGATGAAAATGCTTTTAACACTAAATTCGAAAAGGCAAATGTAAATTGCATCACCAACAGGTAGTGGGTAGCTTATTTGATCCTCCCACAATAGTGAGTGTGATAGAGAGGCTACCAACAAGTACATCACTGCTAGACCTAAGGGCACGAGAACTGCTGAACAAAGCACAGCTGCACAAGGAATTATCAAATGGTAAATAACCAATAGCTACACATGTACAAACGAATTCTCAATGTTCAATTTATTTGGACATAGGGACGAGATCACGAGAAACTTGCGTCAAAGTTTCAGGGTAGAAGATAGTTTGGTAGATGTGACTTATTAGGATGGTTTCAAGCTTTTGGTGTGTTCACCTTTATGGGGATCCAGCCCCTTCCTATTCCTTTCTTCTCTTTATTTTCACATTTGTGCTTGAATTTTAATATGTTTTTGTAACGATGTAAATAGGAGTTTCTTAACCTGTTGCTTTGTTCTCTTAGGGGTTGTTATGTTGTTGCTGTTGACATCGATCCTCAAAGAGTGGCATTTGCCCGTAACAACGCGAAGATATATGGAGTTGAAGATTATATTGATTTTGTTGTCGGAGACTTTTTCCAACTTGCTCCATCTTTAAAGGTAATGGTTTCTGTACTCTAGAGGCTGCAAGTTCTTGGTTCTAGTCGAGTTGAACACGCATTTACTTGAATCATTTTATTTTTATTTTTATTTTTATTTTTATTTTTATACGAGGAAATGTGATGTAGGTTTGTTTTATTTGGAGCTATCACTCATCAGGAGTTGTTTGATTTGCATTTTCCTTACTTGTTTCTCTAGGCTTGTACTTGACCATATTCTGAGAACTATTTCCCAAATGACCATTTAAGTGCAATCTCCAGGCTTGACATCCCCATTTTACATCTTAGTACTGTGTTTAGAACAAAGAGATGATATCATGCTCAGCTAGAACATAAGAAATGTGAAATACTGAGTCAAAAACTTTTTTCTTTCTTGAAAAGCTTTCACCTGCCATTTTTAAGTCTTAGATTATGGTAGCAACTAAAGTTGGCAATTCATGTCCCAACATGTGACACGACACGAAATATGTTTGTTTGGGTTCACAAAATTTATAATCTTGTCGTGTTCGTGTTGGAATACCCAACACGTTTATTAATCGTGTTGTGTCCTGTGTTGAGTCTCAAAAACACGCACGTACGACTCACACACTTAAGGGTTGTACCAATAAATTAACCCCAAAACTTCTGGCTAGTCTTATTATTAAATATTTTTTGTATGTTAGTTAACCATTTAACATATGGGCTGTGTCAGGCCGAACACGTTATGTCGTGCCGTGCTAATCGTGTTGTGTTTTGTCAATCCAGTCCATTTAGTTAATTATGTTGTGTTTGTGTTCATATTCATAAGCATGTCGTGTTTATGTTTAGTATTTCAGCATGATTACTAAACGTGTCGTGTTTGTGTTGCCCCATACAACACGCAGTCAACCTTCAACACGACACAAACACGGTACGCACACACGAATTGACAACTCTAGTTGCAACCATTGTGAATAGTATCAAATTCACTAGGAAATAATTGGTCTTACTTTTCCCTTCAGCTTTTGAGTCTTGAATTGAATGTATGGTTTAGCACTTTAGCCTATATGTTATGTGCTTTAAGATCCCTAAGCTGCATTTTATGTTAGAGGTACGAGTATGACAAAGTTGAATGGAGAAATCTGGTAACAAAAATATGTACAATGAGATACGTTGAAAGAACTATTGTTCCTCTTTATTACTGAATAGTATAATGAACACTGAAAGATAAACCTTTGTTCCTGCTTGATTTTATCCCGATTCTCTATTTGTGACTTGGAAACCTTATATCTCTTCCCTTTCAATGACCTAATGAGATTAGGACTGCTTTATTGTTCTACGTCCTCACACTTCTTTCCTTATAATTTTGCTTCCCTTTTGTTGACTTTATGCTTCCTAGATTCAAGACATGTTATAGAAGGAAAATTCTCTAAATAATGTTGGCATTATGTTTATTTTGTTAGGGAGACGTGGTATTTCTTGCACCGCCATGGGGAGGTCCATCGTATAAAACAATCACAAAATTTACCCTTGATTTACTGAAGCCAAAAGACGGGTATGTAGTACTGACTCACATTATTTTCTTTTTTTTTTTTTTTTTTTTTTTTTTTATAATAGTTAAAAGTTCATGCCTCATGGTATAACTAGGAAACAGCTTTTTGACGTGCATTGCATGTGCTACAGAGTTAGGATAGTGAAATTAGCGAAAGCACTGTGATTTTGATCATTTTAGGGTTGAATCATATTTGTAATATATGTCATTCCAATGCATATGCCTTTATAAGTACCAAAAATTTAAGGTTGCTATCTCCGAGTTTCTCTGGTGTTAGTTTTTGTTTTTGAGCTGCAAATAAAGTGGCTCATTGTGGTGATTTACGTTAAAATAACAGTTCTGAAAATGTTAAAATGAATGACTCAAAAGAGAGATTTGACCTTCACAAATTCAGATGAATTGCATTATATTACATTCTTTATGTAAAATTAACAATATCCGTATGAATCTTCTGGATCAGATTGTTAATCGATCATTGTGTTCTCGTACTTGTTCTAATTACTGATTTATGTCTAGAATGATATATAGAACTGAAGAACAATAGAAGCCAAATCATCTAGGTGTATTGCAGGGAATTGTAATGTTGATGTTAGAATATGTAGAATGCTATAATTGGATCTTCAGTTTAAGCTTTTAATTAAGTTGTTTCTTTACATGGTATCAAAGTCATAAGCTCGAGTCTTGCCGCCACCTTTTTGAAGGGCAAAGGCTCAATTATTGTTTTATAAATGATTTAACACATCTCCTCGTGACTTGCAAGCGAGTTAGCTTAGAAGGAGAGAAGGCCCACCTATTGTATTACAAATAATCTAAGACACCTCGTCTTGCCGCCACCTTGATGAAGAGCGAAGGCCCAATTATAGTTTTATAAATATTATAACACATCTCTTCACTTGCAATCCAGACGGATAGAAAGCTCAAAACAATGTGCAAGTCTGTTATTTATTTTATTTTTTTGATAAGCGAACGGTATTTTTATTAAAGAGAGCCAGAAAGGGAAAGAACATGCAAGTCTGTTAGCTTAGAAGAAGAGGAGAGGAGACGGATAGAAAGTTCAAAGAATGTGCAAGCCTGATAGCTTAGGAAGAGAGGAGAAGAGAGGAGAAGAGATAGAGATAGAAAGCTCAAGAACGTGCAAGCCTGTTAGCATAGAGAGACCGATAGAAAGCTCAAAGAACGACTTAGCTCGTTAGCTTAAAGGAGAAGTGAAGAGACAAATAGAATGCTAAAAAAGATGTGAGATGACAAGTAGAAAGATTTGAGAGAGGTGATAAAGAGAAATTTGAGATATTCAAATACTGATAGTTGAAGGCCAATTATAATTTTCTATACTTCCTCCGACCCAAAACAAGTGTCATGTTTCTCTAGAAACGAAGACACTTATTTGAAGATGAGAGAGTATATTCTAACAGTATCTTAATACCAAAGGGATGGACTAGGCGAGCTACGTCGCAGAAGAATGTATTGGGGCGAGAGATTATGTAATTTTTATTATTGCTATGCTTCAACTAGTAACATCAAAATGCTAAATACTACTGTGTACTCGTTCAATCTGCATTTTAGTAGTGATTCGGGACGGCAAAACACAATGTCAACTGAAATTATCCCAAAAATCTGATTGCGTTGAAGTCTAAAGCTAACTGATACGAACTGCAGGTACTCAATATTTCAAACTGCTCAAACGATAGCATCTAATATCATCATGTTCTTACCTCGAAACTTGGACTTGCGTCAAGTGGAAGAACTTTCTTGGCTATCTACACCTCCTCTAGATTTTGAGGTACCAACTCTTTCCTGATTCTATCTCCGCGGCTATATATACATTCTGTTTTTCTTATTGCGGCGGCTTCAAATTTGAAGGTTGAAGAAACTTATGTCAAAGACAGTTTCAAGGGTATAACTGTCTACTTTGGTGGTGTTGCATCAGGAAGATGTTGATAGTCTTGTGAATTTCATGATCACTTTGTTAGAAATGCAGAATGTGCTGTGCAAATGCATATCAAGTCTTTGTAACCAGGTATATAATTTGCTGTCGGTAGGGCTGGCCATCTGGTTTTTTGTGTCGGTTGAAAGTTTAGTAATATGTTAAATGGGTCAATTGGAACATGATCTGGATATTGAGCGGGTGAAGTTACATGGACACGACACAATCAACCCGTTAAATATTTTGTTCAAGATTACTTGACCCTAGCCATTTAAATACATGGGTTAGGTTAGACCGATATATTTGATCCTTTTACTTTGAGTCATTTTGACGCGATGCGTCACAAAATTACAATTTCATCCTTAGATGTGTCATGTGACCTATTTATGACATGTTTTATGAAATGTATAGACTAATCATGTGGGTTCGACATGAATACAATACGATTAATAAACAAGTTGAGCTAAACTTTTTGTTGAATCCATGACATGTCACGGATCATATCCAAATTGTGATTCTGACTGAGGGGATAAAATAAAAAATTATTTAACTCAACACTAGCAAGCTTGCTTTGAAAAACCATAGCATTTCGAGCTATCCAAATATGCTAAAGGACGACAAGACACATAGAGTTCCACAATTTTAGTTTCTTACTTTCGTATTGTGCAGTGTAAATTGATTTACATAATCTAGAAACCTAATATTAGTTTAACAACAACCATGTTTGTTGTCGCTGCAAGTAATGTTCTCGTCAACCTCCTGGGCAACAACATCCTTGGCTGCCAATTAGAAGTTGCTTGATATCCCATTTATTTTGATTTTGAATGTTGATCAACCTTATTTCACTGTTTCGTCAATTTTAACTTGGAGAGCGAAGAAATTGATAATTAAACAGCTTATATTTTATATTAGAAGAAGATATATAGATATTATAATTTGAATAATCCCTCCAAAAATATGTTGATGCATTTTTATATTTAAATATTTGAAAATATAAAACTAAACTAGAGAGTTGTAAATACTAACACTAAGTCCTATGGCATACTTCAATTTGATCACGCCCGTTCAAACTTGACCTGTATCCTCTTACCTATATGATTGTGACAAAATGGCATCTATCTTTATTAATACATTTGAGTTTTTAAAATTTACTTAATTTACTCTAATATCTCATTAGATACCTAATATTATAATTCCACGTAGATTAGGCATTTTAGATTATTTTGTATTGACATTTTACTTTACTTAGTTGTGCATCTTATATAGAAAAAAAAAATATCAAGCAATATCACATTTTCATGTATGCCAACGAAAACGCATGAATATTGTGACTTTAAACTCAAAAGTCATGGTATCTTGATTCATATTGTCTTTCTTTTATTGGCATTGACAAAACATCAAACCGACAAATATGAGAGGGAATGTTTTGATTGAGCTACAAAACTTTCACTTTTAACTAAATTAATTCATAAAATTACTTTTAAGCTTTGATTAACCGTAAAGAACCTAAGCCATGTCACCTCTCCAAACGCATCCAAAAGATTATTCAAATAGCACAAGAATTGATCGACCGAACTCCCATAGAGAACCGCCCCTAAAGATCTCCATATTTACACTTATGCATTTTATTTCAAGACTTATGTCAAGTCACTCGAACATTATGAATTTACGATATTGAACCATCCTCTCAACCCTTCATTGGTAACCTCTCAACCCTTTTGTGCTACGCTTGTAGGTAAGTTCGGGCCGATTGGACTTCTGATAACCAAAGCATCTCCATTCTAAAATAGGTTCCAAAACCCTGAAAGCATCTTCAATACTTATAGCTTCTATATTGAGTGCTAAGAAACAGATAGAGTGTGTCACGTCAACATATGATTGCTTAACATCTCTCTCCAATACTTAACATCAACGAGGTTCAACACCACATTCTTTTTACATTGTCACGTCGTTATCATGGAGTATGTAAAATAATATGTTCGAAATCATCAAATCCCACTTGCAAACAATCAGTAGTGCAAGCAATTTATTTCACTAACACAATGGTGTGGTCTCAATTTCAAGACCACGGCATTTCGAAGATTATTTTCTCACATTTTAATTCCCATATGTCCAAAGTAATCAATAAATAATTCAAAATTATTGGAGATAAATATTGTAAAGTCACATCCGAAACTTGTGTTGGATGGAAAGATTTACAGGGATATTAGACAAATAGAAACGTTTTGTTGAATTTGTCAATTTTTGTTTTTCAAATAATATCATTAGATTTTAATATTTTCATTTTGGCTATATGATTTGTATTATATATCAGAAAGACTTCACTCCAAATTCATTTTCATATCAGGCATGTTCAGATTCATATCGTTAAAAGGTAATGGATAGAATCAAGATTTTCAAATTAGATATTTTTAAGGATTAAATTAAAATTAGTGCAAATGAAATTATATAAATAATTTTAAAATAAAATTTAAATGCCCACAAATTCAAATCCAAATTGAATTTAGATATTTGCCAATCCATGGCTTTGAAATGGCCAAAAAAATCATAATCTCAAACACAATAAAACAGAAATTAAATAAAACTAAACAAACACCTAATAAAAAATATTGGGCTCAATAAGTCTACAAAAAATTTTAAAAAATAAATAAATGAAAAAATGTAGGTATTAACCAGGCCCCTAAATCATGAGAAGAGCTCAGAAGGGGCAGACATGTTAACCTAAGAAATCAATATGCGTGCACATTACCATGCTTCCTTCATTCTTTCACAGATCCAGAGCATCGGCTTATTGTGCACGCAACACATCACATTATCCAAAACAACAAAAACAAAAACAACCTATGATTCTATTTCCACAAACCTTTGTGCAGTTGTTTGGGTTCTGTATTGAGTTTTGGTTGCTGCTTCTTAGCTCTTATTTATAGGAAGAGTCTCAATCTTATGTGTGTGCGCCCTAGGGTTTTATGAAATAGCCGGGCCAGGCCCATACACTTGTATGTTTGGGCTACAACACCCTACACTCACTTAGTACTACGACTTAGAGCTGACAATTGTGTCGGTGGCCTGTGGGGCAACACTAACCTTACTTGAAAATAACAGACCGACAAAATGTATTCTTGAAAAGTGAAGGTGCGTTTTTTGGTTGTTTGGTTCGTTTGGTCGGAGTTTGAGCGGGCTTGGCTTGAACTCGAAAGGGCAAGCTTCGTGGGCCAATTTTCAGTGGTAAAACGTATTTTCAATTTTTGATTGAGTACTCAATTTTTTTTGTTATGTAGAAGTGAAAATGATGATAGAGAAAGTAACGGGTTAGTGGTATTTGTGTGTGTGTGTGTCTGGATAAGAGCTTGTTTGGTACATTTATTTCATCCTTTAATGAGATGCCACGTAAGATAAAGTAGCAATTTAAAATAGAAGTATGTTTGATAAAATATGTGACTTTAAGAATAACCTCTTGCATGTCTCTTTAAAGTAGCTAATTTCTACAAAATGTGGGGAGATTTTACAGATAATTTGGGTCATTTCGGACGACCTAACAAATGAAAATTTGTTGGTTGATACACTATGAGTTTTTGCCCATTTGAATCATTGAAGATGTCATTTCTTTAAAACAAATTAATGAAAACTTAAGGGCATAATGGTCATTTTATTATATTTTAAAAATATTAGGATTATCATTTACATGCCTCATTAACGATTTAATATTAAATATTCATTAACATGCGTCAGTCATGTGTGACGATTATCCTTAGTAAATTTGTCGGAATTGACTAAATTAATTCGATTTTTGGCATCTTTTGTCTAAATTAAAACAAAATCTATATATTTGAATTAAACTAGCCCTTTTTTTAAGAGTTAAACTAACACGTTATAAAGTTTATCAGCCAAACTTATACAATTTGTATAGTACATGTACATTTTAGACTTTTATCTTTTATTAAAATAAAAAACTAAGCTTAATAAATATAAATAAACAAGCAACATAATTCAATTAACTAATTGTTTCAAAAAAATCATCAGGTTTGCTCATTCGTAGCTAAAATATCCAATCACACTTGCCCTAATGATATGCTTCTGGCTAGAATACTTTGTCATTTTCATATAGAATTGAGATGAGTAATGTTACCCTTCCTTGCAGGATCACAGTTCCATCCCAGAAAAGAGTGGTGCCGTCAAGATTGCACTGAGGTAATGACATCCGTGGATTGTTTGAGGACTAGCCTATATTTTTAAATCTTATCAGTTCTGATATTTCGCTTCATCTTCATGAATGAATATTAAATTATATTTTTAATTAATATCTATAAAAGAAATCAAAATGAAATTTATTACCAAACAAATACTATATCATAATTAAATTTACTCCAACATCTCAAATTATAAAACATTTTCTTTTGACAAAGAATACAAAACTTTAAATTGAAGTAACAGGAAAGTGGTACAAAAATCATATTCAAGTATTCAACGATCATGCATATTTAGCACACGTACATTCATGCCAAAAGGAGCCTAGCCCGATAAATAACATTATCGTGACTCAGTAACATGGAGTTACATTGTTGTTGACTCGTTGATGGAACCTCTTCCTTTTCTACATGTTTACAAGTTGTTAGCTTATTATAACAATTGATTTTTCATATTTAGCACACAAATTGTTCTCAAATATATCCAATTTAGTATATAAAGTTTTATTTTGATATTTTTTTCTACATGATACAGTAAATAGTCAGTGGGTATTATCATTGGAGAATGATAGATCTAAACTCAAATAAACTAATTTTAGTTTAAACTAAATTTACCAATAAGATAAAAGATAATTACATACTAGTACTCATGTATGATTTCTTCCACATGACTTCACATTTTTATTTTCCTAACACCTACTCTTTGAATGCATATTCATTCGAGTTTGATTTTTGATAATATATAAGAATTATGAAAATAAGACTGGAAGTAAAGATGAGAGAAATCAGTAAAGCAAAATATATAATTCAAATTGAACACATTATTTACAGTCTCTCAACTATTTTGAACACATTTTCACTTCATATGTAAATTTAATAGAGCAATTCATAATCTCTTGTAATGGAATATGTAATCATACTCTAATTACATTACCAAAGTACTCTTACAATCCTTGAAAAAAACACTTTAATGTAATTTTTATTTCATAAGTTTATCAAAACTATGTAGTTTGATTAGTGGTTAATTGATTAATGATTAAATTACGTAGTTTTAAACAAAACTGGTATAACTATTATATCAGTCAACTGATGTACATTCTATTTTTCATAATTAAGAGGACATACCTAGCACATATGTCTTTCTATTATTAGAGCCCCGTACGTTTAGGAACAATAAAAGAGAAAATAAAATTTTCAAACCCCACAAATAAGGTGTTTTTGTAATTAAAAAAAAAAACATTGGACCAATTAAAGGTATTGGAAACCTTCCCTTTTGGCTTCAAACACTTTAGAAAATTACTTGTAATACATCAATCTCAAACATTATTCGGATTATCATTGCTTCCACTACCCAAGACTCATTAGCACCATCTCACTTAATTAAAATGAAAGCATTAATGTCCTACCCTTAATAGTCTGCATAGCTTGAACCGCCTGAAGCGTGTCACACGCAACCAAAATGTTTTTGCCAACTCCGATCCGCAATACAACTAATTAACCCCCTCACACTGCTTATTCCATCATGTTATTCATATTCATTTGAGATTATTTATAGAATCACCAAATTTCGTTTCAAAACCTAATAAAAATATGTTATACGCTGGTCAACATGACAAAAACTTGTTATCTAAACGATAATTTCGTTTCTTTTTTTCCTTTTAAACCCCTAATATTGAAAAGAATATGTAGTTTGTTTTTGGCAAGCACGACTTTTATTAATTTAGAGAATCAAAAAGTAAACCCTCCATAACCCCATGGGGCAAGAAAATGGACAAAAGTATCGGAATAAACAATCATAAAAAAAAAACAGCCAAACTAAAAACCTAACCAAAACTAAACTGAAAGGAAAAACTGAAACTTGAAACATGTCCTAGAGAACCATATCCATATCGTAAAGAGTAAAACCCATTTGAACTGGGTGTTAACCAGTTAACCAAATCGGAGGCACTAGGCAAACCCTCCTCCAGCATGTCCTACCAAATCTGGACCACACCTTAGGACCCGAGATGAGTCGAATCTCTCTGAAAACCAATACCAAATTAAGGCATTGGCACCGGAAGCCTCCTCTTCGATCTGAATCAAGAGAGCTACTCCTCCGACTCGAACTCCACAAAACAACTTAAAAACCCAAACTTGTCTTCATGATAAAAAATCTAAAACTCACCTTCCTGGTGAGAAAACCCATTTTTCCTTAGAAGGATATGAGAATATTCAATAAGAGAAAGATTTAACCACCGTCGATCAAGAAAGACTGGCATTGGTCCGAAGAAAATTTGTTGACAGCAACAGTTAAATATATTATATATTATTCAACACATGTCACCGTTCAATAAAATGATTGATAAACTTTGAATATATTTATGATCTCGAATCAACCCCTTTCAAGACGGGAAAACCCTTGTTAATTTGCGACGGATATAATATCAAGCTGACCCCTTCCAAGACAAAGAGCCTCTCCAACCCCATAAATTTTCTCTATTATATCCAAACTACCACCATAGTCTCTAGCTCGCCGAACTACCTTGCCGCACTCGGGTAAACTTTGTCTTTTATATATATATATTATCAAATCATAATCAATAGGCTAGTTACATCCAGAGATTCTAGAGTAACCCAACCGAAACCAGACATAAAGGTAGCAACCTGCAACAACCTACAATCTACTAACTCGTTGATTTCAAACCATGGAGAATCATAAGTTCTCGAAAATAGCCAATACCAACAACTAAAAATCAAATACCCAACAAACCACCTTAATGTAGCAATCCATATTCTGGCAACCCCTGATCCTAACACAAGACCTGGAGCGGCTACAACAAACAACAAAGA
>JAYMTH010002135.1:0-13172 GCA_036897465.1 Pelargonium australe
TCATGTTCTGGTTTTGGGTAACTAACAACTAAATTAAAAGTTTAATCCTATAACAAATCGATATATTCTTAATACATTTAAATGAGAGTGATGATGAGTTTTTAGGGACAATGTAGTCTTTAACCAATCATACAATGAGGATAAAATGGTCCAAAAAAATTTTCTCTCTCCTCCTTCGCTGCAGTTAGCATTTGCTAACTTCTCCAAACTCATTCTCTCTCCTCCTTTAGCTTAGCTGGCAGACCAAATAGGAAGAGAGAGAGTGTGTTTTGCCAAACAAACTTTGAGCCTCTACATCCTTGTTGGCATTACAAAAGTTGGAAAAGGAGGTGGATGTAGAGTTCCCAAACAAGCACTAAGCCTTCATAGTTTTCTTAAAATAAATAAATAAATAAAAACTCAAACTAATCCACATTTGAGATAAATCACAATTAAAGCTCATCTCCATTTTTTAAATGTGTGTTGAACCGAATTCGTACTTAAGTGTTCTTTCTATTCACGCAATCTGTGTACCTAACTGCGTCATTACCCTTCTATTAATCTTCTTTTTTGTATCGAGGACTTTACGCCAACAAATAACATGGATATGGAGATGCCAACCTCCCTAACCACATTGATTTGGGCACTTCACTTCAACAACTCTTCTTTTGATCATTACTCATTGATTGATTGATTTTATGCATAAATAGTTGCCAAACAGCTTGGTTGCTTCACAACTTACCAAATGTACCATTGAAGTAGTAGCTACAATGGTACTTCACAACAGCTACATTATTATAGTTTATAATTGTACTTCCCATAGGCACTATCAGTATCAGTGTATCACAAATCCAACCATTTCTCTGGCTTTCCCATGCTTTCTACTCAACTCAACCCGAATGAATTCGAAACCATTTGAGCCATATTTGGATCAAGCATATCAACTCGAACTTATAAAATACGACCTGAAACTCGAAATTGTCACCTCTCGTATTAACCATCTAATCAACCCTTGAAAGAGGTCAAAATAGAGCATTATTGTGCTACTTAGGTATGCTTTGGCTAAAGAAATGAAGGGCATTTTGGTGAGGGAAAAAAACACAACAATCAATATCCAAAACTGGTGTAGCTTTCACTTTCAGGGAACAACCCTAGAAATGCACTAACCACTTCTCCTAATAGAGGAAAACAAATCAACAACAAATGATTATCACCAACTACTATATGTCCATATCCATGTTTGTTAATTAGTTCAGTCACTATACAAACACAACTTAATCAAATTAAACAAAAAGCCGAGACCTAAAGCTAGAGATAGAGTAACAAGAGATCATATTGTGATCAATGGCAAAGAAACAGCAACAAATGGTGATTGTCCCAACTGTAACATTGGGAATCAGAGGACGGCTCCACTCCCTCATCGCCTTCCTCGTCGCCGTCGTGCTCATCGCCGCCGTTTATCTCACCGGAGACGGTGGTTGGAGACAGTTGAAGGAGTTAGGTGATGATGTGAAGGTGATGGGTCATGAATTGGACTCATCTTCTTTGAAAAAGTGTGATATGTTCTCAGGGAAGTGGGTGTTTGATAACAATTCATATCCATTGTACAAAGAGAAGCAGTGCAGGTTCATGTCGGATCAGCTGGCTTGTGAGAAGTTTGGGAGGAAGGATCTGAGTTTTCAGAATTGGAGATGGCAACCCCATCAATGTGATCTTCCAAGGTCTCTCTCTTTCTATCTCAAAGCTTATTGTCTATATAGATTTATCATTATTTTCTTGGCCGGTGGAAAGCGGTTTGTTGATGTCGTTCAACATTATTTGTAGATTTAGAAACTCAATTCAATTCAGTTCGTGTTTGAATTATTCTTCTACAAAAGAAAGAACAAACGTTGAACTGGAGTTCACTTCCAGCGTAAGAGTAAGTGAATTAAGTTTAGTAATGTAGTCCACAAGTGTGGAACAGATTCAGTAAACCTCATTTTGTGCCGGTCTATTTAGATCTTGGATCAGATGTGTGAATCATGAGTCATCTTAGATGGAACCGCGAACTGAATCACATGTGTCACATATCACCGAATTCGACTACTTATACGAGTGTCCAATTTATTGTGTATCATCATTGCTCAATCTTGTGTACTTACATGGAAATGCAAGTTTTTTAAGCCGTTTGGTGACAATTATATAAGGTAGGTTCAATGGCACAGCATTGCTGGAGAGGCTAAGGAACAAGAGGCTCGTGTACGTTGGTGACTCGCTGAACAGGAACCAGTGGGTGTCCATGGTGTGCTTGCTTGAATCATCATTGCCTGTGAAAAAGCTCACGTCCATGCACACCATTGCCAATGGCTCATTGACCATCTTCAAGGCCATTGTGAGTCATTACTAAACTTCTTTTCAAATGAAACCAACCCAATTGAGCCCAAATGGTTAGAGCCCAATCCTATAAACTACTTTAAGATTTGATAGTGTTGTTACTGGTTGATGCGCTTTGAATTCTTTCTGTGGCTCTAAAAAATTGAGATTTAAGATACCCGGAGTATCATTTCCTAGTAGGACATGCATTACAAATCTAGTTTCCAACATGCTCCATTGTCATTTCTTTGTTTGCTTGAATTCATTGCTAATGTTTGAAAGATGTAAAATGTGAAGGAATACAATGCTAGTATCGAGTTCTATTGGGCACCATTGCTAGTTGAATCCAACTCCGATGATCCTGTTAATCACCGTCTACCTGATCGGATTGTTCGAGTACGAGCAATCGAGAAACACGCTAAACATTGGACAGATGCAGACATACTCGTGTTCAATTCGTATCTATGGTGGAGAAAAACGCTTATAAAAGCTTTGTAAGCACTAAGCGCATCATTTGTCCAAATTCACAAAATCTTCTTTACATTATATAATACAGTTTTTCATGTTGAATTTTATTTATAGGTGGGGATCATTTGAAAGTTCTGATGGAATTTACAAAGAAGTAAACATGCCACGCATATATGAGATGGCTCTGAACACTTGGTCGGATTGGCTTGAAATCCATGTCAATCGAGCCAAGACTCAATTGTTCTTCATGAGCATGTCACCCACTCATCAAAGGTATATATGTTTAGAGAATGACGCAATGAAATCAAAATCACAAACATTGATGTTAGAAAGTTAGCAACCCATGCAAGCCTATTATATCTTTGTAGGTAGACAAGCCCGTTATACTTTTACAGGTGGCCCGATAAGAGATAAATAAAGTTGAGTTTGGTAGCCCAGACAGCTAGACAAATAATAAAGAATTCCTCGTATTTAGGAACAAATCTGTATATTTGTTTTAACTTTGCACGTAAACTGGTAAGAGAAGATATGAATACACGAGTACATCCCGTTATACTTTATCTTAAAGACTTTGTAGGTGGATAAACGATAGATAAATAAAGAGTTAAGCTTATTCTTGTAACCATAACTTTGCGGGTGGACAAATAAGAGAATATAGGAGCTCAATCTTGTTATACTTTCTCGTTATGGTTTTACAGGTGGACTTATGAAAGATCGATAAAGAGTCCAACTCATTTTCGTTTTAACTTTTTGGGTGGACCAATAAGAGAAATATGAGCTTATTTTGTGGGTGGACCGAACTTTTAATATTATATAATATGAGAGAAAGTTCTTCCCGTTTTTGTTTTAACTTGTATAGGAGAAGGAAAATAAGAAAATTGGAGTCCATTTCCATATATTGAACTTTACTGGTGGAGCGAAGAAAGATACATATGAGTACATTCCCGTTATATTGCTACGAAGAACCTCATTGAAAGATAATGGATATAATTGATAAATTGATTACAATTTAATTTTATAAATTTGGCAGCGTCGGAATTTGAACACTTGACCTTTTGGTACCAATGGTAGAGAACAAATATAACTTCATAGTTAAAATCCTCGTTCACATTTTTAATATTATATGTCAACGATTCATGTGATTTGCAGTGCGAAAGAATGGGGCGCAAACGCATCCGAGAATTGCTACAATGAAACCGAACCGATCACAAAAGAGGGTTACGAGGGAGATGGGTCGGAGCCTAAAATGATGCAAATAGTAGAGAGAGTTGTAGAGGAAATGAAGGGAAGAGGGTTGGATGTGAAAATGCTAAACATAACACAAATGGCAGATTACAGAAAAGATGGACACCCAACAGTGTACAGAAAGCAATGGGAAGTGATAACAGAGGAGCAAATGGCAAAGCCAAGTAGCTATGCAGATTGTATCCATTGGTGCCTCCCTGGAGTTCCTGATGTTTGGAATCAGCTCCTCTATGCCTATATTTTTCAACCCCAAAACTAATCAACACATTTTTTTTTCTGTCTTGTAAAATTACAAAACGACGTATATACAGATGAGTCTAAACCAATTTATTTTTGGACTGATTTGAGAGATAAAAAGAAAAATTTGGACCGGTTTGTATTTAGATCAATCCAAATACTATTATAGAGTTGATGAAAAATCGAACTGATACTATTTAGCATGATTAATCATATTCATAACGATTTAACTGAGAAAAATGTTTGCTATCCGAGACCCAATTTTTCCCAAATCTAGCATTGACATATATATTTTTTTTTCTCAAAGTGGTGTAACTTACTTACATTATTGGGAGATTAAACACCTTTCCATTTTCTTTACTAAACTGAAAATGCACACTAACAATTGTGATTAATTAATGCACTCCTAGGTGAATCCAATTAACACCATAATTGCTCCATTAAAGCCAAAAAAGCAGATTCACAATTACCAAATACAAATAATAGTACTAGAAATAATATACAGTGCTCCTCAGCCCACCATAGCAGATTGTTCAGAGCAACCATCAATGGCCATTACTTGTTCACTTCAAGAACCAAATATATTGATCCATCAGATACACTCCAGGATTTGTAGAACCGGCAGCATATGATCTGTTGACCAGAAGGTCACTGTCGGTATTGAATTCATGTAGTGTCGTCTTCTTCTTCATGATTTAGACTTCAGAGACTAGAGAGAGCTCAGATTTGTTTCTGCGAATCCATCTCAAGATGCAGAGATGGAGCAGAAAAAGGACCCATTTCCCTTTAATAGCACTTCTCTTAATCGTCTTCATCGCTTCTTCAGTCTTCTACAACGAACGTAGCATCACAGAAATCGATCGGAACCCAGATCAAGTTCATCGCCGAGACCATGAAAAAGCGCCATTTGCGTACATAAAACCGAATCAGAAGCCATCTCCAGGTCTGACTATATTGTTCTGTTGCTATCTTTACTGTGTTTATTCATTTATTGGCTCTTGTTTGCTACTGGGTCGCTTAAGTTTCTGGGTTTTTGAAATTGTAGAGGTTTTGGATAGATTCAGTAAATGCAACTCCAGCAGAGAGTACAGTGGGAGGAAAATCAGGTGGGGTGGTTCCGTGCGCGCGGCGGCGGAATCCGGCCGCCGGAGGGTGGGCTCGGAGACATGTGATGTGTTCTCCGGCAAGTGGGTTTTTGATAATACATCGCATCCGTTGTACCAGGAGTCTGATTGTCCGTACATGTCGGACCAGTTGGCTTGCCACAAGCATGGAAGGTCTGATTTGAGGTACCAGTATTGGAGATGGCAACCACACAATTGCAATTTGAAGAGGTGCTTGTTTTTACAATTTGCTTGTTCTGTGTTTTTTAGGTATATTTGTTGGGTTCAATTAATTGCTTGTCAATGTCATGATCCCAAATCATAGTTGAGATCATTGAATTCCAAAGCTGTGTTGCCTGGCAAGAAAAGGGAAAAAATCTGTAGAACTGGTTTTTATTCATCAATTTTTAATGATGCATTAACTAAATGTAGGCTTGTTGATGTTATGTCATCCCTGAAGTCTATGAAGTTAGCTAATTGGGAATTTTTCGCCTTTTGTTTTTGGCTTATAGATGGAATGTGAAACAAATATGGGAGAAATTGAGAGGGAAGAGACTAATGTTCGTTGGGGATTCACTAAATAGAGGACAATGGATATCGATGGTGTGTTTGTTACAATCTGTTATTCCAGCCAACAAAAGATCCATGTCACCGAATGCTCCTCTTACCATTTTCAGGGCCGAGGTGAGTGAAAACTCCATATGAGAGGTTTGAGTAGCAATTGCAATCATCGGTTTAATGTTCTTGTGCCTTGAGTTGTTTTCCACTATATTAGAATTGGACTGGGCACTTCGTATCTACTGTCTTTGAAGGTTTGTGTCTTCATTTTTCATTGTTGTATTTTCATGTCTTGTGCAGGAATACAATGCCACTGTGGAATTTCTCTGGGCTCCGCTTCTTGTTGAATCTAATTCAGATGATCCAGTGAATCATAGATTGGCTGACCGGATCATTCGCCCAGATTCAGTTCTTAAGCATGCATCTCAATGGGAGCATGCTGATATACTAGTCTTCAACTCATACTTGTGGTGGAGGCAGGGCCCAGTTAAGCTGCTGTGAGTCTCATTGTCAAATTTCAGTAATCGATGACCAACTTGAGAGCAACGTTATTCTGGTCTGTTAATAAAAACTATATCCTTGCAGATGGAGTTCCGAAGAAAATGGGGTTTGTGAAGAATTAGATGGTAGAGGAGCGATGGAGTTGGCCATGGGTGCCTGGGCAGACTGGGTGGCTTCTAAGGTTGATCCCCTCAAGAAACGAGTCTTTTTCGTCACTATGTCGCCAACACATCTTTCGTAAGTGCTGAACCCCTATCCTGAAAAGTAAATTGTTCCATTTTTAGATATGTCATCTATAGTGAAGATCAGAAATTGGGTACTATGACCAAAAGGTCCAAACACAAATCATGATAGGCAGTTTGGTATTTAATCATTATGGCCCAAATCTTGCCAACCTCAGAACTTTATGCATTAGGATTTTCTCGATTGTGCTATTGTTGGTTGGTACTAGAAGCTAAGTTCAAAGGTTATCATTGCTGCACAAGTTGGGATGAAAAAAAAGATGTTATATTTATACATATAGGAGACTTTATTAGTGTCATTTTTAGCCTTGGATCAATTAGGATAATATTGTCATGGTAAATGTGCTTTATTAATGAGGAGATTCAGATTCTCTTGAAATTATGATTGGTCATGTATTCAATATTTTAACCATTTCTTCAGTATGACCCTTTGCATATCAATATGGCCATTTTCTCTTGTTTTTTTGCTATCACACGAGATACATGCTCGATTCAAATGTACCCTGTTTTGGTCAGCTAGCATGAGAAGACCACGTGCTGTGAATCACACTCAGCAATGATTTTCAGAGGGCCGAATTACCTTAGGAACCGCTCACGCATTATGCATGAATCCATATTCCATATAAGGGAAACTCATTATTTATCATTAGTTGAGATTCATTTAGGCTTCAATCATCACTTGGAAATTTGTTGAAAGACCTCTCTCTTTGTCTCGAACAGGAATCAAGAGTGGAAGTCTGGAAGTGAAGGGAATTGCTATGACGAGCATACTCCTATCGACTTGGAGGGCTATTGGGGATCAGGTTCTGACCTGCCTACAATGCGCATGGTGGAGAATGTGCTCGGCAGATTGAATTCGAAGGTGTCGGTTCTAAACATAACTCAACTATCGGAGTACAGAAAAGATGGACACCCTTCCATATACCGCAAGTTTTGGGAGACACTGAGCCCACAACAATTGGCAAAACCCTCTACTTATTCTGATTGCATACATTGGTGCTTGCCAGGAGTGCAAGATGTTTGGAATGAGTTGCTGTTCCATTTTTTGTAGAACTATATTGAGCCCTTTTGTCAGTGGCTTGGCTTCAACTGAAAAATAGAACATTTTCCCCCAAAATTTCTTTGCTCCTGTCTGGTGCTACCCAATTCTTTGTTGTTCCTTATATTATGGGAAATATATAGAGTAGCATTTATCATTTGTTAGCATATTTTGTAGTGCAAGTGTAACAAATTTACTACCTAATATATCAATTTTGATTTTTAAAAATATAATAGATTATCAGAGGGTTCATAGCTCAGTGTAGAGCATTTGACTGCAGATCAAGAGGTCACCATTTGAAGCCTGGTTTGGCCTGACAATTGAATACAATATGTGTATTTTCTTTTCAAGAACTTGAGGTGAAATCAGATTCGAGATTGGTTTGGCTCATAGTTATTCGTATAGTTGGTTTGTTGGAGGATTGTCTCGACTTTGATGGGACAAACTTTTCTTTTGTGTATCATTCTACGAATTGGCCCATGAGCTTGTTAAGCTTTCTGATTCTATGTTGAAGGTCAGGTGTTGTGTGACGGAAAAAATCTCTAAGTAAGTTTAATGTTATGGTACGAATAATTTGAATAAATAAGAAGTCTTCAGTTTCAAAAAAATAAAAATAAAAAAAATATGCATTCGTTATCAATAATGTTCTTAGGATGACACTTAAATTTGTTATAACACTCCATAAAAAAAAATTGTAACAACACAAGGTTGAGAATAAAAGAGAAAAGTTATGATACTAACTTCTCAATTTTTCAAATTGAAATGCAACACTTATATGAAGGCAATATTGTATTATTTTTTTGTAATAAATATTGTATTATTTTTTTTTGTAATAATTTATTCGTTTGCTCTTTTACAATTCTACATTAACATAACTAAATTAGTAAATAGGATTGTAAGATAGTTAAAATTTATCCCTTTCACATGTACTGTATTGTGATGTATAGAATATTTTCATTTAAATTTGTTTTCCCATTTTCATTCCAATATAATTAAAATTAAAACCTTTTTCTATTTTTATAGATTATGTATCAATAACAGAAAAAACTTCACAAGGAGAGGGTAAGGTCAATATCTTCATTTGGCGAGTTGGTCATAGTCGAAATCATTTCAGCATGGTTCGTTGTTGGCATTGCATCCTGTATTGCAAAAACAAGAATGTAGCCACACTCATTTTCAAGCTTACAAATATACACACAAAAAAATGTTATGTTAGATCTACATTTACCTTCCTGGAGATGGTTCCATCTTCTTCAACCTTCCATCCAGCTTCCTCACACAGAGCCTTGAGCAAGTCATTGCTATCCGGATGTTTGGGGAGCTCATAGTTTCCATGAGCCCTCAGCCCCGCAAATATCCGCTGAGCCACCGCTCGTCTCCGTCGCTCCCTTTGCTTGTTGTTGTGCCTCTCCCTCTCCGTCGGAAACCGGTATTTGGACACCGTCCGGCCATCCTTGGTGGTCCGATGAACCACCCAAGGCCCTCTGGTAGTCTTGATGCACCCTCTCACCATCTTCTTCTTCTCTTCCACCATATTGTTTCTTCCTCTTGGAGCAAAAGAGTGGTTTTGGAAGGCCAAAGTGTTGAGTTTATATAATGTAAAGTGGCTGATCACAGAGGTGTGTGTTGGGAGTAAAGTACCGCAAGGAAGGTGTGTGTTGTGCATATGTTTTATACTTTTTGTTCATTTTCTATGGATAATGGTTCTAGACTGAACTGGTGTTGCTGTGGTGTCCATTCACTATCATTTGGTCTCGCCAAAATAGGTTTCTGTGCGTTGATTTCTTGATGATTTGGAGCAGTTTTTTTTGCATATATACCTGCAAACAAGAATATGAGATATTCCCCAGCAGAAGCTGTACATCTTGGGAGGGACAACAAAAAGACAAGAAAGTTCACTTTCTCGGGAAAAA
The DNA here is from genome assembly GCA_036897465.1 of Pelargonium australe. Classification (NCBI taxonomy): domain Eukaryota; kingdom Viridiplantae; phylum Streptophyta; class Magnoliopsida; order Geraniales; family Geraniaceae; genus Pelargonium; species Pelargonium australe. The sequence continues at coordinate 9,638 of JAYMTH010002135.1, forward strand.
AAAAATGGGTCCCTTTAATCCAATGATACAGATGCAATTTGCATTTGAAACACAAATTGTATGAGAATCAGTCCGACCAGTACTGCAGATGCTGATATGGAGGAAGGAATCAAAGGTACAAGGTTGATACTTTTGATCACTTTTCTCTGATCCAAAAGGAGAGTCAAGAATATTTTGTGGTCATCATTCTGGAGAAAGCTGGTGGTTTCTTGCTATTTGCTATTTTGTTCATCTATTTTCAGACAAAGGTTTAAGGAAGAGTCTGGTCTTAAAACAATGAAAATTTACTACCCATAACCCAATGGCCAAAACAAACACATGAAACAGTATGTCAAAAACATGGCAGGCAAAAAGAAAGGAACAAAATACTAGCAACATTAGTAGTATTAGTAGTAGTAGTAGTAGTAACTAGTAAAGTTGGATCAACATACATTTTGTATGGTGGCTTCCAAAGAGACAGCCTGTTCATCTTGAAAGCATCAATGAGATGCATTTTCTCAGGACATCAGCATAATGTTGGTGAAGTAGCAACCTGCAAAGAGAATTTTAAATTCATTTTATACCGTGAAGAGGACGATAGGCAAAGCAAAACTAGTTTCCATAATCCATACCAATTAGGAAGTGAATTAGAAATTAATTTTTGAAAGATTGTTGCATCTCTCGGCTTGAAGCGCGCAGACCACTCAGTGCATATATGTGATCTAAGAATGTTACACAAACTTAATTATAATATTGTTCACTTTAGTCGATGAAACTGTCTAATTTTCCAAAGTCGGGGAAGGAAACAAGAAAGGTGAGCTAATATAACATTTATAAATTAAAAGGTAAAAGAAGCTTGATAATGAGCACAGGCTCTTTTTATAGCACTTATAGTCCTTGCAATCCAAGATAATATAGAAACCATTCTCTCTAAGCTTCAGAATTTTTTGCGCGCAGCCAAAACAAGTTACACAAAGGTTTATTAGATAGCATATATACATCACGTATCCAACGATATCAGCACTATATACATCATAATATCATAATGCACACGTTTTTATGTGAGAATTATATGGGATCAAAACTGATAAAATGCTTTGAATTTACAATGTAATTAGGGGGAGAACTAATATGCATGTTACCGCATTTGCATAGTCCTTTAAAATGAATTGGAGCCAGTATTGTGTACAAGGAACCCGTAATGTTACCCAAGAAAACAATGAGTAACCATGCTAATTGCTAAGGGACTTAACAACTCAATTAATCCAAGTAACAGGCCCGACCATAGTAGTCAGAGTGTGTGCACTCACTAAAGGAGCAGACATGTATAAAAAGGTAAGATTGCGGAGAAAGATAAAATTATGGAATCGTGAAAAACAAAAGAAATATAAGTAAAGAAAGCTTGCCCTCCGAAAGCATATTTCGTGGAAGCTCGAATTGAATTTACATGTCATGAAAAAAAAAAATTATGATGCAATGCTATTTTAAGCCAGATTCAAGAAGAAATAAGTAGTAATCAGCGATAATGTAGTTAATCTGTTTCATGACCTGGTATGACAAATGATTCAATTCAGCTTAAGAAATAGCGTTGGCACAAAGAACAAAACAAATCTCTATAATTTATATACAAGTATTCATACTGCCAATGCATATTCAGAGATGGATATGGAGCAGAAATTTATCCTTCCAAGTCTCCTCTTTTCGGTAGTAAATATGCACATTACTTGTGTAGCCTAAACCAATATGGTTTTTGAGATATCAAGTAATGGCCTGCCTGATGGCATGAAGCAATGCTGTTTGGCAAAGAGTTACAGGTTTCTATTTTAGATACACATGACTGGATTCTTAAGGACTTTTCTTGACAATGTATGTCACTATACACACTCCTGGTACCTCTAAGGTCAACATGAACATTAGTACTCTTAAGCCTAATACACATTTTCTTCATTCAGATGTTAAGTGATAACTTCAATTTTATCAATTTTCTAAAGATTCATCCAACACAAAAAAAGTAAAATGCACAATTAGCTTAACAATTAAGGTCATGAAGCTTGAAGAACACTTCAATTCCATAAAATGCAATAACACAGCAATAGCAAACATAAATTAAAGATTGAACCTGAAGTGAAAAAATGCAAACCGGCACCAAGAACTGACAACGCCCTAGGAATAGAAGCCTATTTCACCGGCACCGATTTCCGATCAGGTCCAGAACATCGGCACAATCCAGCAACCTTCGCTCCGATTCTGAGAAAAATTCGGTTGCGTACCAAATACATAAAATTGGATCTGAAGAGTTACCTTGAAGAATAAGAGATCTCCATTTGTTTGAACTTCGGGAACGGCCTGCCTGGAGCCTTTTCCATCGGAAGCTGTTACCGTCGCCGGAGAATAACTTCCACGTCGACATTTACCGGCGTCGATTGGTTTCGTCCGGTTAATATCATCAGAGCTTGCTATGAAATGAACACCTGCTTTGAAATTTAATTTCTGTTAAAAGGGCGGGAACGTTGAGTCTATGTAGGAGATATTCTGGGCCGCTACTGGGCTGGTTACGACTTAATACTATTGGGCTTCACTAAAAATCTTGGGTTTGGCTGGAGGGGTGAGGGTGCATTTTACTTTGGTGGCCGCGAGTGTAGGATACGGAATCAAGAGGAGATGTCCAATAAAGAGGTAGACCCGGATCCGGTAGTAGGGTTGGTGTTGGTGATGTGAGGACAAGGCGGAGATAAAAATGGGAAGATATGTCGGGTCCGGGTGGGGCCCAATTATGATCACCATTTATAGTTGTAACGTGATATTTGGCAGATCCCAAGTTTGACTTATTGACTTTGGAGCATGAGGCGTCACTTCACGCATCCACTTCTTAGGGGAATAATATAAAAGGTGTGCATGCTCATTTTCCTATCCTCCTTGGGAAATTAAATTCCCACAAATCATTTGTATTTTTGGACCCTCTTTTTCCTACCCATATTTATTACTACATTTTTTACATTATAATCATGTAAAAGAATTTGTACCAAACAATGAAATTATGTATTTACTTTATTTCCTTTTTCATATAATTATTATTTTGTGGAACGAAGTGTACGATGGGAGTTTGTGACCAGATAGGAAACCTATGGGCCCACGAGGCTCAGAGAGAGGCCCAAAACAAAGCACCAGGACCAGTCCCTGCTTCTTTTGACTAACCCACACCACAAAATTAATATCCTCATTTGTTTACATAATAATGAGTAATATTTGCTGTAAATATTTTATTTTATTTTATTTTCGTTAATTGGTACTAGTATATAACAAAAACTTGGGATATGTAGACATGGTGTCAATTATTTTTATCATTTTCAATCAAAATAGTGCGCAATTGTCTTTCCGATGTGAAACGGTAAACAAGATAACCTAATTATAATTGTGATTTTAAGGAGCACTTGAATACTATATTTTATAGAACAAAATAAAATGATTACACTTTGATTTTTTTTTTTTTTTATAAGCGTCGGCTTAAAGGTGTATATATACAAGTAACCAATATTGTTTATAAAAGAGATTATTT
>JAYMTH010002136.1:0-13169 GCA_036897465.1 Pelargonium australe
GTTGTCGTTTTATTGCAATTTGCGTGTTACCCATAACTGTGTTTTCATTATTATGGTTCTGATTAGTGCGTCTAATCTGCTTACCTGTGATTTGAGAATGACCCATTTGATGTTTTTGGTGGATTATGCTCAAAATGTGGATACAGTTGATGGATTTGCTTAATTTATCATTTTTTTCAGTGTTTTTTTTTCTTTTCTAAAGAAAGTTTGAGTTTTTTTTGTTTGTTTGTTAGTTCATCATTTTGGAGGTTTTGACTACAAATGCATCACTAGTGTAGCACAACACCTATGGCGGTTTTTACAGATAAAGATAAACCTTGCCACACAGTGACAGCATAGACAATGGGATAGACCTGGCAAATTTAGGTTGGTTCAGGTTAGGGTCAGGTTCGAGTTGTTGAACCCTAACATGACCCGATATGGTTTTCAGGTTGATCGGATTTGGTCTGGTCTGGGTAATGGGTCAGGTAAAGTAGTGTCAGGTACCTGTTGGTTTCGAGTCTAAATTTAAGGTCTAAATTGTAAAGTTTACGTTGGATGTGTGAGAGAATAAGAGCAAAGACCGTAAAATTCCAGCTTGAAACTGAGTCTCAAGTTTGAGTATCTGAATATGTAGTTGCAGTAAAACTTGAAAAGAAGTGTTTTGCCGCTTTTGCAGTTTTTCTCGTCTCGAATAAAAAAAATAGTTTAAACGTGTTATGGCTTAAAAGTACTGATCTCGTTATGATTGCGGCTTAGACAAACAAAAGTTCAAATTTCAAGACTGTCATAAACGACGTAGTAGATTGAGTGACTCGGACCAATTGAGGTCTTCTTCGCACATGAAAACATTTCTCACATTGTCGCTCGCTCCTTACCCCAAAACAAAAATCCATCTCTCGGAGACTTGGATTTGCGGCCATGGACGTGCTCTCAATCTCCTCTCCACTGTCTGCTTCAATTCTCTCAGTGAATTCCACTACCATCTCCAAACCCTTCCTCCAATCCCTTAAACCCCAAATCTTCTTCCCTCCCCCATCTCCTTCCTTATCTCTCAAAACCTCGCTTAATCCTCCTCGCCGGACCACCGCCTGCGCTGCACACACCACCGGCTTAGGTTTCGGGTTGGAGCTCCCGAGATTTGATAATTCACTCCAAGTAGCAGCTTCTCAGACGCAGAATGACACTATGAGAATCGCCGCGGCCGACCCCATGGGGCTCTTACTCAGGGAACGGATTGTGTTATTGGGATATGAAATCGACGACTTCGTCGCCGACGCAGTTATCAGCCAGTTGTTGCTCTTGGATGCTCAGGACCCAACCAAGGATATCAGACTCTTCATCAACTCTCCCGGTGGCTCTATGAGGTTTGTCATGTTTATTTTCTGCTCAGTTTCTATTTCTATAGTTAGAAACTATGAAAATTCAATGATAGTGGTTTCTGGGTCTTATGTTTTGTTTGTTGCTTGAATTGAATTATTGACTAACATGATGTTGAAGTCGAAAAAGCTAAATAATTTGCTTATGAAATGGTGGATTTTGTCTCTGTAAAATGGGAAAGTTTGATGTATGGAAGTTCCTTTTGATTCAGTTGAGCTGAATTTTTAGTTGTTTTTGAATCCTTAATGGTGAAAGTATTATGCATTTCTAGTTGCAACAAGTAGAAAAAATTTCCTTCTTTAATGCCCTAGAAAGTATTGTAAGTTTCAGACCTTTCTGTCCACATGGCATCAGCTGTCACCACTCACCCCAAATAGGCATGTTCTTGGCAATTACCAATCTACAATTCAACCATTGTTCAAATATCCTGCCGCTGCTGTACATGTTACAATGTGGCAATTGAATTTGTGTATGGAAATGACCCACCTTTGTTTGTATTTTGAGTGACTGAGTGAGAGGCGCAGTATGAAAAACTATGGCTTACATTATTTTTTTTAGATTGGGTATCAAATGTAGGCAGAAGGAGAAATTGCTACTGATGGTGATGGGAGGGAGTTTCTGCAGAGAGAAGCAGAACTAACATTATAGATGCCTAGGGGAACTTAGCTTTCTACTGAAACAAAAGAAAAGGTGTCCATCTGTCCATTTTCAAGAGAAAATTTATTTTGGTCTTGTAAATTGTGACTAATGAGATTAAGGTCGCGTTTGGATCAATTTTTTTGTACTTGAATGGGAATTAAGAACGAGAATGAGATTCATGTTTAGATTATGGCTTTTTTGTCATGATAAAAATGACTTTGGAATGAGAATCACATTCCCATTCCTACTCTATTTTTTTTTTTATATATAATCCAAACGCTACTTAATGGTCTTCATTACCTTTGTCTCTTTCTCCGTCTCAAAATGATTGTCATGTTTATCTTGCATTTTTGTCCCAAAACAAGTGTCTCGTTTTCTTTTTAGAAAATAAGTTATGCATGAATTACCAATAATATCCTTATAATAAGTTAGTTACTATTCCTTGAATTTGTCGCAACACATGTTTATGGGGTTACAAGAGGAAATGTAGAACATAATTAACTTCTTAATTTTTTTTTCAAAATAAGATACTCATTTTGGGATTGAGTATATACTATATAGTTATTGGATAAAAGAAGGTTTATTCGAAACAACTTATTTATTTATGTGATTATGATATAGTAGTAATGCATTTTGTAATGGGTTATGTTGTGAAGTTATATATATTAAGTATTTTTTAAAGTGTGCCGCTTCATTGAAACTTACTCCTGTCTATGTTCCTCGAGCCTACGCCCACATGACCCTTGTACCTACTTTTTAAAACACTGATTTTGATAAATGGTTTTATATTTTTTCTCATGTTTGTATGGCATTGAACAATCAAGTGATATACCGGAAATTTCATTGGCAATAAAAAAGATTTCCTTTGGCGTATTTTCTTAAGCACACCAGACCGAGAAATGAAAAGTTAATTTCCATGAAACATAAAGATCGTGAGGAATTCAGTTATCAGTATATGAATTTTTTTTTTTTCCAAAAAAGTGTTTAGTATGCTTAGTTATGTAGAATGTAAGAATGTAAGCCTGCCAATATCGAGTAGTTAATTTATATTTGTCAGATTGTAAGCCTGTGTGTGTGTGTGTGTGGAGCATCCACTTAACTGCTGATCCTTGACCTCTGTTTTGTTAAAGCAAGAATATGGTATCACGAACTTACATATCCTTTTTTTAATCTATATATTTATATCTCAAGCTTTGATGTATATTGGTGTTCTTCATAGTCCGTAGCTACTTGTTTAGGCCATACCATGAATGGACCATCATTAACCTGAGCATGTAACATATGAAACTAGATGTTACCTTCAAACCATAGGCGCAATAAAAATATTATCAGTCTAGGTAACTAAAAGTCTAAATCTGGCAAATCTGGTTCTTAATAACCATGTAACCAACCTATCAACAAGTTCAATTGTTCTATCTTATTACACCCTTGTCTCAACTTAATAGGAATATTATTAATTCTTTCATGTTACTCATTCCATAATGTTCATTCTCACTCAAATTACTAATTTGTAACCAGGAAAGTGAGGTGTTTTCTCGTTTAGAATTTCATGATAAAATCTAAATATACTGCTAGCTACTGTTCTTTGAGCTTCCTTTGAAATCCGGATGGCTGATTTGCTTTTTGTATCAGTGCCACAATCGCTATCTATGATGTCATGCAGCTGGTGAGGGCAGATGTTTCTACAGTTGCTCTTGGCATAGCAGCATCAACAGCTTCCATGGTTCTTGGTGGTGGGGCCAAGGGCAAGCGCCTAGCAATGCCCAATACACGGATAATGATTCATCAACCATACGGAGGTGCTGGTGGGCAAGTAAGTGATGTGGAAGTTCAAGCTCGGGAAGTCATGAATACCAAGCAAAATGCCTTGAGAATCATCTCAAGTTTCACAGGCCGCACAATGGATGAAGTAGATAAATTCATTGATGTAGATCGTTACATGTCTCCTGTTGAAGCGATGGACTTTGGAATAATAGATGGAGTTGTTGATGAAGACAGCATTGTTCCGCTTGAGCCTGTGCCCGAGGTAGAAGCAACACTAAGCTACGCCAAAGCGATCGAACCAGACCAAAAAAAGTTCCTCTACCCAGAGGTTCCTGATGACGAGATATATTAGGATGAGACTTTCATGCCTATTTATAATTCTCATTCTTGATTTCTGTATGCACTGTAGTTTCTTGTCATAGCAGTAGTGGCTAACATGAGAAAATGAATGCTTCTACACACTGTGCAGGTTCTTAATCAATATAATTTTATGAAACTCTCTTGCCTTCAGGTTTCTGCATCTTGTTCATGTATGCATGGATCTATACTTACATAGATACATAAATACATACATATAAATACATACATATATATATATATATATAATTTATCTTCCTGGGGACCATGCTATGGGGCTGCGTAATTTACCTTTCTTTGACCAATAAAAAGTGTCCTACCAAACTTTCTAGTTTCTACTCTTATATTTTTGGTACATATAATTTGGGTTTAAATGTTTAATCATTCTATAATTTGATTTAAATTTTATTGCATGGACATGACAAATATTCCATGAAAAAACCATGTTTTTCAAGAAAATTTCCACTCTAGTGAAAACCATCACCATTTCTAGCCATTCTAGGGGCTCTAATTAGTCAAGCCATGTTTCTAGTAAAGACCCCACATGGCTCAATTAATTAATCGTTTAACATGATGCAAGTTGATTATAAATAAAAATTGACACTTACATTGTCACGCCAAAATCGCTTCATATTATATAAAATAATATGTCAATTCATAGCACATCGATCATTTTATTGATAATTTGATCGAATCACGATAAACTGCATATATGTAATATTTCATATAAATTGGATACTCTTCGCCATAAATTTATAGGAGAATAATGATATCATATACATCAAGTTGTTATTTAAATGAACTAGTTTTAAACTACAAGATTTTAAATTATTGTTTGACACGTCACATTAGACGTAAAATTTTGAACATATTTAATTTATTTGTTTACCATTTCCTTTAAAATATTTTTGAATTTAATAGTCAATTTGAAAGGCTAGTAAGTGTCATAAGTCAAAATTGCTTTAAAAGAGACCTAACTTTTCTTATTTTGGAGTGTATAGTCATTTTTTAAGAACAAAACAGATGTACTCAACATGATATTATTGAGATTCTCACTTTTGCTGTATCTTCATTAATTGGTTAATGTGGGAAGAGAGACCATATTATTTTTTAATTTTATATAAAGTTTAATTTTATGTATAGTTTCAATTTGTTGTAGTCTTCTCTGTCATTGTCACCTTCCTCTCTTGACTGCTTGTTAAATTTTAGTATCATTTTGTTCAAACTAAGGGTTTTGTGTGAATGAATTTGGAGTCTCCATTGATGGGTGTGCTGAGTTTTTCTTGAAATTTAAACAATTGGGCACCAAATGCTATGTTCACATCTCAATTTATGTGGTTATTTTCTTATAAAACCTATAAGAAATAGTTTTGTGTACACAAATTGTTAAGAGTATATTTAAGTTTTCAACTATAACATCGAATTTTACGTGGAATGCATTAATAGTCCCCTCACATCCATGTCAGATATATAACATAACCGATCATGCACGTTGACCAAGAAGAGAGACAACAAAAACCATATTTGATACTGAATTTGTGAAACCGGACGACCTGTTGGATACCTACTAGACATGAATTTAGAGCAAATGAACATCACATTACTGACAAAATCCACAGAACTTCAAGAATTAGCAACTCAGATTCAGAACTTAAGTTGTGGTAAATTTTATATAGAAGCCATGCAGTTCCATGGAAATAGAATCAGAAGACAGAAATAACAGCATTAGATCACCTGTAACTAATTACACAAGGAAATAAAGAAAAACTCAATGAAGCTGGCCGGCGGAAACTGCAGAAGCTCAAGCATAGATAATCAATGGAGTCCTACAAAAAATATCACGGGTTTGGTTTTGATTTTGAGGCATCTTTGCTTTGCGAATCTGCGCGGGCATCATCCAACAACTGGGTTGATACTTCTTCGTCTCTCTTGTCTTCAACAACGTCTTTTGAGCTCAAAAAACTCGGCTGGTTTGTTGATGACAGAAGCCTCGCCCACATCCTATCAGTTATCACAACCATGTTCTGCTTCTCAGTGATTCTCTGCATACCAACCAACAAGTAGCCGAGCGTATTAGCCAAGAACTTAGTTCAATGATTAGTGTTCTAAAATGGGTATGTAATTTTGAATCAGAATTTATGTACGACTGAAGCAGATCATGCAAAGCAAAACAAAACAAATTAATATGTGTTTGCATGAACTTACATAGAAGGGGATGTAGCATTGTCTTCCATTGACAAGCCCAACTGTAAAGCCTGTGTAACCAGACATTGCTCCATGAACGGCACTTTGCGCAAGGAGAGTACAATACACGTTGTCTGAAGCATTACTAGGAATGGCTCTGATCATGTATGTAGGGTCTGGAACGAAATATAAAAGTTGTTAAGTTATTATAAATTTTTAAGGATTAGCAATTACTCACAAACTTTCTGAAGCACACGAGGAAAATGTACATCACGGACCTATATATTTGAGATTTATAGTCATCTTCTTTTGCTTTATGAAATGATCCTGCAAACATAGAAATGACATTGATGAATTTATCAGCAAGGCCGCATAACTACCTTTATTCCCTTTAAAAAAAGGTCTCCCCTTTTTAATTCAGATGCAATATGATGTATTTTTTTTTTAATGGAAATGCTTTGATAAATCGATTAGAAACCACACCTTTATCCTTGAAGACATCCATAGCCCAACATCTTGGAGAAGCTTGTTTCCTGAAGCATCCTGCTTATTCATAGACTGCATACTCTCAGAAACAAGCTCCTGCCCGGCACCTTCAGCTATCACAATAACCATGTGCCCGTTTTCTTTGAGTCGTTTCTCTATGAACTCAAACAGTCCTCCTGGCCCTTCAAGATAAAAGGGAGACTCTGGAATCAAGCAACAGTCCACATCTCGGCTTGCAAGAGTAGCATACATTGCAATAAACCCTGCTTGGTCAAATTCAATGTAAGATTAACAAGTTAACAGAGATTCTTGATAATGGATTGAATGGTTACTTAATCACATGCAAATCATGACCTACGGAGATATTTTAGTATGGCTCATGTATGCACCCTATAAGGCTTGAAAATCGCCTACCCACCAACACGTAGCTAGGATTCACAATTATAATAAGCTATGCGCTTCCATATTCATTCTAAGCCTACTTTTATAAGCCATATAGGTAGAAGAGGAGCAGATGATGACATCATATGCGAACAGAAAGCTTACCACTGTAGCGTCCCATGAGCTTCACAACACCAATACCATTCTCAATACTCTCCGCTTCAACATGAGCAGCGTTAATAGCACGCTGAGCTTCCTCAACAGCAGAGTCGAAGCCAAAGGACTTATCAATGACCTGTATCAGCAAGTAAAAATAAAATAGATATCAGTGATTAGCAGTAACTTAGAGATATTCAAGGTGCAATATCTAAATCAGCAGTTTGACAATCCACGACTCCTACCGGAATGTCATTATCAATGGTTTTGGGGATTCCAGCGACTGCAACTTTAAGGCCACGCCTTTTAACTTCCTACAAATTGGAAAACATATATATAGTAAGACTGAGTTGCATATATTAGCAGCAATCAATTCATAGTTTCCCAAATACAGATGTATGTATCTAGTAGCTCCTGAAGTTTCTGATGATAAATTACACTGCTACAAATTTACCTCGAAAATCACAGATGCCCCCTTTTGAGTACCATCTCCACCAATAATGAAAACCTGAGAACCAGAAAGCAATACATATGATGTTCATGAGTTGAAGAGGTAAATGTGCGTCTGCATCTTATTGAATGCCCAAAACTAGAATGCCACTATAAAATATGGACACCCTGCATTAAAATTGTACTTGCATACCTGATTGATACCACGATCCTGAATACTGTCAACTATCTTTGAAGTATCATGGCCCCCTCGTGATGTCCCTAGGATGGTTCCGCCACGCTTATGGATATCATTGACAACCTTTGGAGTTAATTGAACTGTATTTTTAGCATAGAAACCCTTGTATCCTCCCTGCACATTAATTTGGTCACTCTATATTAGAAAACATCTAATAACTCCAACTAATTGATTTATATAAAACATCAGTTGATAAACATATAATTAGTAGTTCTATTGGCTAAGAAATCAAGCAACTTGTAGTTGACAGAGAGTACAAAAGCTTTGTCTTAAAATATTTACAGAGATTAATCATCATCTGCACAAAGAAAAGAGCAAGGCTATATATTTGGCACAACTGTATAATACATTGACACAAACAACACAAAAATGTTGGATCAACTTCCCCTTTTTTTCCAATTAAGGGGAAAAAGACATTCCTTTTTGGATGGGAAACTCCTAATATATGACAATCAACCTGTGCAGACAATGAAAGAAAAAGACAACATTTAATGTTAACAATGCCAATGAGATAAATTTTAGGTAACGGAAAGCACAGGGGTGAGGGTTTATACGGTCATCCTTTAGGGAAAGCAAACTGCACCAAAGACGCCTATATTAAAAAATGAACTGTTATCATCACTTACATCTATGCCCAGGATTTTCTTCACTCCATACATATGGTACAAGCCGCAAACTATTTCCCTGATCACTGTGTTGAGCCCAGGGCATAGACCCCCACACGTTACAATGCAAGCATGAACTTCATCTGATTCAAAGTAGACCTGAACAACGTTTAGCAAGCATACCTTAGTGGCAGGAACATGGCAATCAAAAAGTTTATATTTCATCGATTAAGCAGATGAAAAATACCCTTTGACGGGGTCCTGCACGACGAAAATGTGTCCCTCTTGGACTATTCTTGTGAACAATGATCTGTAATATAAGAAAAGGATCAAACTTTCAATACCCAACCACCTCAAACTCGAGCAATAATCATTGATGCGCCATATATACATCGTAAGGTAAGGGTGGATCAAGTGTTGGAATAGCTACATTGAAACCTCAATTGATGATAGAGAGCAGGGACGTGTCCGGGCAGACCCACTCTCTACAATAAGTGATTCAACTAGAGTGGATGACAATGAAATAACTAATCTCCATTGACAAGAAGGCTCCATAAAAACATATGCTATTAGGAGCATTAAAACGATGAAAATAGCTTACCTTTTGCGGAACAGTGTCATCATCATGGACAAAATATTGCCTGTAAATTGGTAAGATAGAAAACAAGTTTAGTAAACAATCCTTTCTTAACACTATATGACGGCAAAGAGCAGTGTCTGGGAAAAGCTAATTGAACTCACTTAACAACAGAGTATGCAGGATTGTCTTGCAATGGATTGGAATGAGTCTGCAGAATAGCAAACAAGAGAACACAATTGTCAAAAAGGAAAAAAATAATGAAACTTTGAATTATATTTGAGAAAGCAGAAATTAATCATCTTAGATTCTTATCAATCAAACAAAATCTTAAAACAAATCGATCCAACTGCACATATTCAAGCACACAACACAGCTCAAAGGAAAGCATTAAACTAATAATCTACACAGATTTAATTAATCAATAATCACTCAACAGCTTGGCCTTCAATTACCCAGATCATCATGATCATGATTAAAAAAAACATATTTTATTGACATTTGAAAAAGAAAAAAAAGTAATAAGGATCTGTAATTAGAAACCAGAAGATTCCACTAATAAACAATAGCTTTAATCCTGTCTGGTTGGTGAGAAAATTGCACAACCCAAAATAAAATAAGACTTGGTTCTCACTTTTCTGGGTAAAAAGAGGAAAAAAAAAAAAAACACTCCCCTGAATCCATTTCCAATTGCGCAGCGAGATTCAAACCAACCAGAAACACAAAAAGGACCCAATAAAATAAATCATTTCCCTGCATTTTCTCGTCAACCAAACAGAAAGAGATGCGAAAATGAAAACGTACAGGAAGGTTAGGGATGATATCCGACAAATGAGGCACATCTTCGAGAACGTAACCACCATCTCCGGTGACGATCTTCTTTCCGGAAACATTAGTATTACTAGCACTACTATTGCCGGTCGACCCCATCACAACACGCGACGACGACCCGATCCCGGAGCTGAAGCCGGAGTACTTTCTGGCCAGAAAACTGAGAGCCGAAACGTTAGGAGAAAAATTAGGGTGCGCCGGGAGGCGAGACTTCAGAGACGAAGAAGACGATGAAGGTGAAGAAACAGGTATTGAACCCATACAACAAGGACGAGATAGGAGCTAGATGTGGCAATAGCCATTAATTTATAGGAGCATGACTAGAAATCGGCAGAGAGCAGAGCAAAACCAGAAGCGTCTCTCAGATACTGAGAGCTCTTTGTGGGTCTCTGGTTTTTGAGAGCTGCGATGGAGAAAAACAAGTGGCCACTGCCCTTTTCACCCACATATGGACGCATGTTTTGGAGAAATTAAAGAAAGTTTTGACCTTTTTAGTATCAAATTAATTTTGTTTTATTAATTTAATTAATTATTTGACTTGGCCATCAGAGATTGTCTGTGTTCTTGGGCGCTACGCTAGTCACTGGTTCTGTAGACTCGATCCTGTGAAGAAGACGCGGACCATTTGCGTCCATGGTTAGGGACTGGAACACAGATAATTAATTAGTATATATTGTTTTGTTTTAAGAAAAAACTAACTTTAATTGTGATCCTAATTTTATGATTAAGTTTTCATAAAAATATGAATAATGGTACGTAGAGCATATAAAAAATTTCGTCATGAGAGTCCGTGCTCGTTTGAGATTCATGCAAAAGTGTGGCAATTTGTGTTTACGGACTGAGTTGAAAGTTCAGTATTATATGAAGAAAAAAAGTTAGTCTGATGCGATTTGTTTTATTTAAATAGTCGAGTGACATGACACAAACACGAACTATTTATGATCGGATTAACGTGAGATGACACGTTTAAATCATTTGGTCGATATTGACCTGACACGACCCGATATGTTTGTCATATATTTTCCCAGTATGTTTAAAGATACTACATTTTGATCGTTAAATTTAGTGGTTCAATTAATGGGTTGCACGCCTTATCTAGCTGAACGGGTTCGATACGAACACGATATGATTATTAAATTGATCGGGGTGGTCAAAGTGTACATGATTGTTGCCGAATTGTGAGCCCTATGGATGATGATGAAGTGGTGACCTATGGAGCTTTGTTTATTAATCAAGCGTGGTGTTAGGGTCATTGTTGACACCATGCAACATGCACATAACTATATTATAAACATAATTGTTAATTAGTTTTAAAAGTTTCAATTCAGCTTCAATATTTAACATAAAAAAGTTGCGAATTTTAACATTAGTAGAAATAAATGATAAGTGGCATGAAAATGTGTGACCCAAACTCAATGGTCTCCTATTGAGGAATTTAATGTTACTAGTTCCTAGGTTTGATAATTACAGTGGTTTTTTTTTTTTTTTTTCCTTTTTTTGTTTGGTTTTGTGGTGGTAAATTTTCTTTTGCACCAAGAAAATGAACTTGCGAAGCAAGTTGTAAAATCAAACCAAAAAGGAATGAGAGACTCAACGGTTAGGCTCATTACTATCTCTAATCACAGTGGTTAAGTTATAAATTTAAGATAGGACAGTTAATTGATTAGCTCTAATTATTGGAGTAATTAAATATAATAAAATGATTTGTCCGGATTATTCTAGCTCAACTCGAGATCTCAAATAATTTTAGAAAATGTAGTTACAATTTAACTTGGTAGGGAGATCATCAGTTCGATCTGTCGTATTTGTGTATGTCCCGGCTCGAACGGGTGTAAATAGACGTCGTATGATTTAAAAGTGTTGATCCCGTTATTTGTTCACGAACTGTTATGAATATCTTATATACGAAAGAGAGTGAGAGCTTATCTCTCTCATGCTTGATCAGTCAGATGGCCTTTCACATGCTGCATGGAATACCCAATCTTGATCTGATCGCAACACTGAATCAGCCATGGTTATGTACATTATATTAATCCTTTGTATTTGTCGTATTAATTAAAAAGGTGACACTATATAATTTGGACCAATACAATAATAATGAACCTATACTCTATGTTTCTTTGTGTGCAATGAATAATGTTAGGCTAAGCTCATTAATTTTACGACAAAGTATTATATTTTTTTCGTCTCACATTGGATTATTTTCATTTTTATATGTGAATTAGGTTCTTCACTATTTTAATAATCACAGAAAAGCTGCAATTTACAGTTGGGTCACAAGAACCAGGGGATGAACAAAGACAACAAACACAAAAAGAGAACACAAGATTCAGGCAAGTTTTGGTGGATTGTGTCTTGCTTTTTTTTTTCCAGAATGGGTGTTTTATGATATGGAAAAAAGTTGAAGAAAACGGAACCGGTCCATAACCGTTAGGCTCGTAGCTAATCCGTAGCTGATTAATATATTTTTTGTAGCGATGTCTGCGATATTAAAAAAAACAACAAGAAAATAAATGCAAGGTTCTTAAGAAAATAGATCGAATTTATGGTCGGAGAAATATGAGTTAGGTGATGTCGTTTTCGTTGACTGTGATTTTCGAGGACAGTGGCTCCTTGAAAGCCATAAATAAATGTCTGCAAAAATTCAAGAGCATCAATGGTGTATGTAAGGTAACATGTTCGATATTCATCAAATTAATTAGATGCTATGTAAGCTTTGCCTCAATTTAAAGCAACTATGTATGTGTGAGAAAAGAGAATCAGCTTTATAAGGTGAAGTGCAGTTTAGCGGTAAAGAATGGAGCATCAATGGTCTCGACTAAGCAATTCATATGTTTGTCTTCTTGTCTACGTATTAAGGAAATTATCATGATTTTCTTAAAGATTAATGGAGGTTGTGGTGCTTGAAATTTTGATATATGACCTTGAAGCCTACAACAATCACAAGATAGCACATCATTGTAAAGATAATATCTTGGTGTGTTGTTACAAATTGACTCGATCGCGAGAGTATGTACTTCAAATTGAACACCGAACAACTCTAAGTCTAGAGAGAAATGGAAGTGTGAAATAACTGATATCACATTTTCTTACAAAAAGTGGTGTATTGACAGGGCCGGCTCTAAGGGGGTGCAAAGTGGGC
>JAYMTH010002137.1:0-13165 GCA_036897465.1 Pelargonium australe
ATTTTATTTTTTTTTAATTTTTACGATTCAGTATTAGATCTTGTAAGTTATCCAGTGCTTGGTGTCACACACATTTTAGGGTTGTATTGATTTAGAACTCTATGGATATGAAGATGTAGAAATAACTTGTAAAACAATGTTATACTGTGGTGTTTATTCGGAAGTAATACATTTATTCTCCCCACTCACCCAAACTTATCTTAAACTGTGAGTTTAGACTAGAGGAAGTACCTGACTTGAAATGTTTCTCTGTAGACTGAGGAAAGATTTGTTTTCATGCCTAGCAACCCTTTGTCAGCAGCTAAGCTCAATGTGGAGTTTAGATTCATCAAAGGTAATTGTCATCTGTTATGTATGTTTTATATACTGCATACTTTTCTATGGGTTTCAGAATGTTGAACTCCTTATATTAAAATATTGAAGTAGTTGTCATTTTTTTATCATATAAGCCGTTAGCTAAGTGCCTTAATAATTGTTTGAAGGACCGTGGGGACGTGGTAGTGCATGTTTGTTTATGTTTTTTTTTTTCTTTTCCTCTCTCTAAAAATTTGTTCTTCCAATTCCATTATTATAAATTTCTAGTTGGCATCCCTGTTACTTTTGTTGTTTTTATTGTGGCATTTTTGCCATATCTTGGTTTTATGATGCTGCTGATGTCGTCATATGTCAATTCTAGGGCACAGGCACACCAAGGAAGGATCAAATAAGCCACCGTGGCTTAATATCACTCATGATCAGGTCTTGCTTTAATTAGATATCTTTCTAAATTCCTTTTTAGATTTTGACTCTCCACATAAGATTGCAAATTCTTTTGATTTTGTAATTTGATAAAACTCTACTCACTGTTATGTCATTGACTTGTCTTAAATTCAAATTTCTGTTCTGCATTCTTGCAGGGTGTTAGTTACATTTTTGAGTTTGAAAATTATTCTGATCTAGAAGAGTGCAGAGAGTTTGTGGGTAAGTCTCCATCACGGCTATAGTACTGATTTTAAAGCATCTAATTATTAACCTTTGCTAGTTTTCAATCTTCTTCTGCTCTCGACATTTTCTGTTATGGTAGAATTTTTTAACTTCTTCGTGGAAACTTTCCTCGAGCTCATTACATAAATTTCAACAACTGTAATATTACAATAAAGAAAATAGTAGCCCCTCAGTTTGAAAATTTTGGAAAATAACTTTACGTTTTTTTTTTTCATCTCTTTAAAGAAAATGTTTTTCTTGTGCCTGTCTGGCAATGCATTTTCATTTTTTTTTTTTTTGCCATTTCATTATTTTGCTGTGTAAAATATTGTATATGTACAATGCTTTGATTAGTTGTTTTACCAAATATATTGCAAAATTTGCTTTATTAACAGGAAAAGCTCGCTTGAAGTGTGAAGAGACATCAAGACCTGCTCCTGAAAAGCCTGCTGTCACAGTGTCAGTGTCTGATGAACAACTTACTGAATCAGAAATGAAGCGCCGAATTAAGCTGCTACAAGAGGATAGGTAGAGTAACTGCTTTTGTGAGTGCAATGAAAAGATATCTATCTAATGTAGCTGCGTGCAAGTGGGCAGGATGCTGCTTTATTAATCTGCCAGTCATAAGTTTATAACTTTCTTTGGTTTTGAGTCTGTTCAAAGTGTCCTTAATTGTTTATATTGCTCATGCTCAAAAACACATATGCCTTTCTTACAAACAGGCATGTGTGGTTCATTTTACACGTGTGTAGACTTGCATGCATTGTGTACTTAAGTAGATTTGCATGTGTGAAATGTACTTGAGTAGAGTATATTTTTAGGTTTATGGTATTTACTCATGCATAATGTGTAAAGAAAATTGAATAATGATAGGATGAGATGATATAAAATGCAGTGACATTGTAGACCACAATCATACATAAAATGTTGAAGAAGATAGTCTTTTGATTTTGTTTTCACTATTCAACTCACCCCTCCAACCATAACAATCATTTTTTTTTTTTCCGTATGAGTATTGTTTTATAAGTGTTTGAGAATGCAATGATTGCAGTATCCCTAAATGCAGATTGTGATCAAGCCTCAAGGCGATCTCTTTGTAATTTAGAGGGTGAAATGTTATGTAACAAATGTACGATATGCTTATTTTCTATATTTCAAATAAGTAAATGTAGGGGTTTGCGAGAAAAGGCCTTAAGAGGTATAGTGATGACAAAGTGACTCCTAAAATTGTTAGGATTTGTTATAGTCATAACATAGAAACTGATTTATTTATATAAAAAAGAAGAATGGAGAGAACTGTTATTGCAGGGTAAAAATTTCTTCACCATGTTGCATACGAGACAAATTCTAAATTTTTTTTTTTTTGGTAGCATGTGATAACCTGTTTACCATCTACTTATTGCAAACAGTCACCTAATTTTCCACTTTGGGATGTTTGCTTGTGGTCAGTTTTGTATCAACACCATATTATGGCCTCACTCAGCATCACAAACACAATGTTGGGTGTTGGCAGTTTCAATTATAGAAAGACACTGAACTAGGCAAATTTAGAAGCTCGGGTTGATGATATATTGCTCCAGATATAACTTGAACCCTATTAGTCACGACAATGACTTCTCTGTTCAAGCTATGATTTTTGTTTTTTGTGATTTTTTTATGTATGTAATAAGACAATGTTGTAATTCTCTTTACATGTACAAAGATCCAATTGTGATTCCGTTTGCTTTGTTTAAATATAGGCTCGCATTATGGTTTTAACATTTGACATATCTCCATATATACTCCCACCACCATACTTTCTTTTAACTTTGTCCTTTTTTATTTTTTTTGTTTTGTACTTTATTTTTATATTGATACCCATTCTTACAGTGAGTTGAAGAAACTTCATCAGCAATTTGTGATTAGTGGTGTTCTAACAGAAGCTGAATTTTGGTCAACAAGGAAGGTTAGTTGTTTTATACCTTCCTCCAGAAATATAACCATATATTTAATTTCATCTGGAACAAAATTATCTGGCAGAAGTATTTTCTTATTCATTTATAGAAAAGCTAATTTGAATGATCACTTTAAGTACAGAAATTGCTTGGAGACAATGGCAGAAAGTCAAAACAAAGACTGGGGTTTAAGAGTTCCATGATAGCAGATATTAAATGGTCCACGGATGGTCGGGTATGAATTCAGAGTTTCTCTTTGCCTCTTCTACTCCATGTTTGTGTGTGTGCGTCTATGTTATAAAGTTAAATATCATGTTGGTCTACTGAAACATTTTTAGAAACTGCTTCATTATAGACTTTTGTTTGTGGATGATTTAAATCCTGCACCTTTGTCCAATTTGTCAATGTAATGATAACAACCACAAACACATTTATCAGGGATAAATACATTTTAACACACCTAGTTTATTATGTTATATTTTAATCACTGCAGTTCTAACTTATATGGAGTTTACCCTATATTTTAATAAATAATTCAATTAATGGCCCTTAATGTGGGAATGCTTAATCCTAGTGCTGATGATTATGAACTTGGAGGGAACCCAAGAGCCATGTTGCACTATTGGATGGATAAATGGAAGATATTTTCCTCTAAAAGAGCAATGTGGGCCTTAGGTTCCCTCTGTTCCACATCAAGGACAAAATATGGCCGCATGCATTCAAAATAAAAGCGTATTTGAGCATTTTGTCTAGCTATTTGATATTTTGATTAGAATTGCCTTCAGTGAATGTTGCATTATTTATTGAAGTTTACATTCAAGATTACTAAGATTGAAATTCTATGGCCCCCATCGACCATGATTTTTTCTTTTTCATTCTCGACAGATTTGATGTTATTATTTGATTAAAGCAAGATTCTGCCTATTCTTAATACTTGAGTGATAATGCATGTTATTTTTATTTTCTACAGACAAATAAAGTTACTTTTAATGCAACTTCGGAGCTGATGTATAAGGTATATATTTGTGTTCTCTTTCTGCTGTCCCCTCGTTTTGTTGTTTTCAAGACCTTTTCCAATTGTGTACTCTCTGCAGATGTTTCAAATTTTTAGATTTGGTTGTCTTATAGATACTTTGATGGAGGGATGTATGGAGAGTTCACAAAGCTTTTTTAGATGTAGACATGTAACTGGGCAGGCCTAGAAGGTAGCAGAAAATTTGATGTCCAACGTATTAAATGTAATATGAACCTGGTGTGCGGACACATTCTTTAAAGGTGTTGTGACAAAAAAAAAAAAGGAGTTTGTTGTAAATTGTTCAATTAAATAAACCTAGTGTGTGCTTTAAAGGTTAGTGCATTCACAGTTGTTCTCATAGTAAAGGTGTGTTGTTAAGTTTGATAGTTCAAGATTGATAATATATATTCGAATCTCATAATTACGCCTTAATTAGAATAGCTTAATTGTTTCCATAGGTTAAACATTAGACTGTAGGACTCCATAGCTTATTTAGAACAACATTAATTTCAATTTGCTAAGTCAGTACAGGGCTTACCGGTTCTTAATTGTAGGTACTTATTTATTACAATTTTCTTACAGTTGGTCTCAAATGTCAACCCCACCTTCTGCTTAATTGGTATACTGATACAAATAGGTTACCTCAAATAAAACTTATCGGACTCGACTCCTTGGCAAACGGAGCAAGTGGGCATGTACTGTAGGGGTGTCGTTCTTTTGCTTGATTAGTGCTCTATAACTAGGTTATATGTATTGGTGTATATCTTTGCCATCTATATATTTTTTTTCTTTTTTCATTGGTGCTAATAGTGAAATTGTCTGGCAGATATTTCTTTTGAAACCAGCTGTTCACCAAGCATTCCTAAATCTTGTCCCCAATAAGGTAACGTGAACGATTTTTTGTTAATTTTTTTGGATTTTGGATAGTTTGCCATGTTAATGACCACTTTTATTTATTTAAACTCAAAATCACAATGTGCATCATTTAAATTTGTGTAATTGTCAGTTTCTTACCAAGCTCGTGCGCTGATTGTACTTAATTTATTTATATTTTTTGAAATCCAGATGTCTAATCAGCAGTTTTGGAACAAGTATTTTAAAGCTGAATTCCTTCACAGTACAAAAAATGCAGTTGCTGCTGCAGCAGAGGCTGCTGAAGATGAACAACTTGCCATTTTCTTGAAGCAAGATGACATTTTGGCCAGTGAAGTTCGGCGGAAGGTGTCCTTAGGAACTTGGAAATCATTTTAGCTTATCTTAACTGTTCATTTTATTTTATCTTTTGGCTGGAAAGTTCCTACTTTTGTTTCTTCTCTTGGTACTATAGGTATGAACATTTTATTTATTTTTTTTAAAAAACTTGTTTCTTTTGTAATAGTTTTTAATTTGCAGATTCAACGGGTTGATCCTACTCTGAACATGGAAGCTGATGAAGGGGATGACTATACTCATTTACCAGTATGTTTAACCTTATTCAAATTTTACCGCATCAATTGATTGTACAAACTGGCGTGTATCAGCACATTTGACTTCTGTTAACTATAGTTATTGATGATTCTCAATCATAATGCTTAGTGTCTTTTGCATATTTGGATAAGATATGCAAAAGAATGATGTTGAAGGAGTTATCCTTCAGCCCAAGGGATACATTTTCAGGAATTAGAACCTGATCTGAAAGAAAGAAGTCTAGTTAAGAAGTTATTTATTTATTATAACTATTAAATCACAGTATCTTGACTTCTTAGAGCACATGGCTAATCCTTTTGGGTTGGAAAAATATCCCCGCCTACTCCGTGAACCCAGGTAGAAACTTTTCGTATATAGGACAAGTTTGAACTTAGCCCCTTTCAAATTGTTGAAGTGGTACGTTGGACCACAAACAGTAATGGATAGCTTTTATCCAGTGACCGTACATAAAAGAAGGCTAGCTTTTAAACCACTAGTGTCTCATTTAAAAAAGAAAGCCACCGGTGACTTTAGCTCATATGAAGATCATAGTATGGGTATTTGAATTTTCAAATTTCGTCCCACAGATCATCTTTTATCTTTTCTATCATGCGTACTATCACAATTGTTGTTCACAGGCTTGCATGAAACCAATAATTTTTTTTTTTTTTTTTTGGGTAGTGGCTTAAATATGAGCCATAGCAAACAGTTTGTTAATAGTTTTTTTCACCTCAATTTTCATCATAGTACTAGCATGGATCGAGAGTGTCCATTCCCAATTTGTTTTCATTTCATGTGATCCATTGTTTCTTAAAAGAATAGAAAGTAACACAGAGCTGGGTTCTATTATGCTGTCATACATACTTTGGTTTATAATGCATCTTTTATGGAGGAGACCTAGCAAATTGAAGTTACTTATTAGTATAACTGCCCTAGCAAGCTAGCTTGATTGATAGGTGTTTCTCCTCTTTCCTCCTATATGTAATATTGTATATTCTGATTTGAGTTTCTGACAGTATATTGGCATCATAATCTCTAGCATGTGATGTTGCTAGCTCTAAAATTGTTGAGTGAAAGTTGTTGGGCAGTTTCTCTTGGCCCTTGTATCTTTGCTTCTGTTGCATTCTTATCTTCCATAAACTAATATCATGCATTGTTTTAAATCTTATTAATGCGAAGGATCATGGGATTCTTCGTGATGGTAGCAAGGAAATGATTGAAACCCCATCAGAGTACGAGGCATATAAAAGAACTTTGTCACAAGATCTTAATCGCCAAGGAGCAGTCGTTCTTGCAGGAAGAACTATAGGTTGGACTCTTCCCTGGATTCTCATATTTAGGCAGCAAAGTTTACAAGAGAACAGGTTCTTGTATAACATTGATGCAAGGTTTTGGTATCTTTATCTATCTGAGAGACGTGTCTTCATTTAGCTTAGTTCAACTTGTCTATAGAGATTCTTTACAAAAGGATCATAATCTTTATTTGTAGATGTTGAGTCAGAAGATGTAAGGACAGTTGCTGAGGCTCTTGCTCAATCCAAGAAAGGTTAGTGTTATGACCTCCACCCACCAACACACAATACTATTACCTTTTCTTCCTTGTTGATTATTAGATTTTGCCTCTTATGTTTTCATGCTGTAGGTGACTTGGCTGGTCAATCTGATGAGAACGCAAATCAGGAGAGATTAGAGAGGATCGCCCGCATGACTGAAATTGAGGATCTTCAGTCTTCTCATGATCATAACCTTGCACCACTTTGCATCAAGGTGTGGCTTCGTGTCGTTGTTAGATGTTAGTAGATAGTTACCATGTTGGTATTTGAAGCACTATAATAACTGAAAACAGGATCCCCGTGACTACTTCGATTCTCAACAAGTGAATGCACTCAGAACTTTGGGAGACACAGAAGTAGGTAAAGAGCAAATGAATCGCAGCATAAGCACTCAGGAAGCTTATGGTTCCTTAAGGGAATCTTTTCGTCAGATTAGGTCCACAGGATTGAGCGATCCTATTGTTAAACATGAAGTTGCTCTGAAGGTGATTATACTTATGTGCTGGAAAAAGTATCATGCTGTTATCTTAAGGTCCTTATAAATTGGTCCCTTTACATGATGCAGGTTCTGGATGGATTGACCCAGAATATATCAAGCACAAAATATCATCTTGGGAAGAATCCTCAGGAGAGTGTCCTTGACAGATTGCCAGATTCAACTAAAGAGGAGCTACAACATGTGAGTTGATGCTAATTATTTAAATAATATTAGATGCACACATTTTTTTTATGGGGGCAGCAGGGGGTCTAATGGCTGTGCTATAATGGGGGTTGCCGACTAGCCATATGGTGCCCTTTCTCAACCTTGGGAGTCGGATATGATGTATAACCTTGCTGGTCCAATGCAATGCGACTTTACCTGTTGAACCTACTGGCAGTTAGCTGACTGTTGACGTGGACATGTTCTGCATTAAAGTGCAAAAAGCACATAACTATTCCTACTCTTAAAATGCTTTATTAGACTTAATTCTTTGGCTTTAAGACTTTTACTGTTTCAAATACTTTTATTTATACGTATATGACCGTGTATCCAGCATTGGACATCGATTCAAGAATTACTGAGGCATTTCTGGTCTTCGTATCCAATTACTACTGCATATCTTCATAACAAGGTAAGTGCTATTATACTTCAATTGTACTATGGATCTTTTGTATTGTTTATGGAGTCCCCTAATTATACACTTAAGTTTTAATTATTACAAAACATCTTAGATAGAGATATATATATATGTATATCTAAAATCTTGTTCTATGTGAAACCGTTTTAAAAATGTTAAGTTTTTTCTAAGAATTTAGATCGAGAATCTATCCAAATGTTTGGAATGTAATATCCCTGCAAGGATCGGGAAAAAGTTATATCGGCAGACTCAAACCTCAAAAAGTGGAGGAAATAATTAGAAAAAAAACCCTTGGTGTTGTCTGCTTGTCAATGGCTCTGTTCTCATTCTCATGTAATGTTATTTGGATCGGTCAAATTGTGGGAATGAGAATTATTATCATTCCAATTGTTATTATTTAGTTAAAAAATAAAATAAAAATTGTTAGAAAATGAAATTGATCAAATTAATAATTAATAATTGATAAACTTTGCTGAAAAAATATCAATAAAATAAAAAATAAAATCAACATTCAGTTTTAAAATATCTATAGTTGCTCATGAGTGTGCATTATTTTGTGAAACGGAGTTGGTAATTGCATTCCTCTTGACAATTTACAAGAAAGTCACTCAAATCGGTTATTCGAGCAAAAGTTTATGAACTTCTAACCTTGTTTTCCATATTTTCTGCTTATAAACATGCATATTTTGAAAAATTATAATTATAACAATGCTCCTCCCAAAAAGTTGCATGAAATCAATTTTCTTTTATCTCAATTGGACATTTGAGCATAAAATTATGAATTTTTGAAGCGTCGTAATATAAAAAAGTTAAGAGATCGGAATGAGAATCCTATTCCATACATCTTAGGTAGGAATCAAATTGTTGAAAGGGAATGGAAATGAGAATGAGTGGGGTTCTAATCCTAGCATCACCAATGGGTGTCTCGTTCTCAAACCAAAATTACTAATCCAAACTCTACCTTTAGTTTTCTTTTGAATGTTCCTTTGGAATCTGCTTATTTTGTGACTAACATGCAGGTGAGCAGACTTAAGGATGCCATGTCCCAAATATATCCAAAGCTACAGGTAATTGTGTCAAAAGTTGTTTTGTCATAAAAAAAATCCTCTTCCCTATTTCCCTCCTTGATTCTTGCTTTTAATCCTGTCCTATACTTCATACTTTGGATGAACTCTACAAATCCCTTGTGCATAATCTTGGCTACTAACAATGCATAATGTAAATAGAATACAATGAGCAGCGCTTTTCTACTAGCCGTTGAACTGATAGTGCTACAAACGAAACTTGTAAAAGAATTAAAATACATTTTTTGGGCTTAGTTTTACTGGGTCACATGATTCATATTTATAGTGATGCATCAACTTAGGTTACATATGATGACCTATTATGACTGTTCTAAAGTTCATTGCAGTTTTCTGAACCTTTTTATTTTTTATTTTTAACAAAGTACTAATTTACAGCATGCATTTGTGCTTACAGCAATGAACTCAGCACATGAATAATAGTATTGAGTATCTTTTCCTGGTGAAATACTCTCACCGTCCCTAAATGAGCCTCCACTTTCTCTAAAACTTCCTAATGAGTGTCCACTCTCCATTTTGGCTACGTATGCATGAATTACCAACATTAGTTAGAACCCTTTGAACTTGTTACAATCAGAGCATATAGGTTTGAAGACGAGGGAAAGTCCAAGCCTAGCTAACTTATCCTAAATTTTTACAAAAATGGGAAAGTGGACACTTGTTTTGGGATGAAAGGAGTATTGGGTTTGTTGTATTTTCAGTCTGCTACTGGGTTTCAAATTCCGAATGTTATATTTCCTGTATTTCATTTAATAGAGAAAATGTACATGGCTTGGCTACTGCTGTTTTTTTTTTTTTTTCACTTCTGCTTTTTGTAAAATCTTTTCTCATCTATTTATTAATTGCCAGGAAATAAAGGAATCTGTGCAATCAGATTACCGACATCAGGTTTCCCTTCTTGTTCAGCCAATGCATCAGGTCAGTACATTTCTTCATTACTTGCAGTGAACAGTAGGTTCTGAAACTCCTTTGGCATGTCCGCACGTTTGAACTCTCTAGAATATGTGAAGTGAATAGCTCTATAATCAGTGTTGCTTAAAGAGCCATGCTGTTAGGTTAAAAATACTTTTTATATTCATCAATAGCCTCTTTTTCCAGCTCCCTTGTTGCTGTTTCAGAATTTTCTGTTTGAAGTTGTTGCTTTTTCTTTGTGGTCCATTAGTGCCAACCGATGATACCGTAGGACTAGAAACGGTCTTGGAGTGGGTATATAATACTTGGAAGTGACAACCTTGACACGTCCCCGATCACGCAACTCATTACTATCCTTGATTTGAATCTGAGTCGGGTTCTCAAAGTTTAGCCTATAGATGCCTCCTTCAATGTGAGGTGGAATGAGGCATCATTAGATCAGATCAGATCAGATGCCTATCCCATCACGTGGCTAAGTGGTATCTTATGTATTAGGATACCCATCCTATCACTAACTGGTATCTTATGTATTAGGATAGGATATCTCCACAAAACGGAAGCAATCGACCAATTGACAGTAACTAAAATTTAACTACCGGATTGATGAAATTACTATTTTAGTATGTAGTTTTATCTTGTAACTCGGTGCATATCTTATGATCAATTATGTTGCAGGCTCTGGATGCTGCTTTTCAGCATTATGAAGCCAATTTACAAAAGAGATCTCAAAGAGTGGACGTGTCTAGCGGAATTATACCTCCTTGATACAAAAGCATTAGGATCATGCTGTCATATTGTTGGTGACCTCATTCTAAAAGTAGATGAGATCAATTTTGCGGTGAGCTAAGAGGATATTTTGTTCGTTTTGTTCCATTTTTGGAACTGTACAAGACTAAGACCATACTCATTTGTTTTCGGGTATGAAATGGAAGCTCAATGTGCTGAGGTAGCCTCCCCTTATCCCATAAAATCATACTCATTTTGATCCGATGTGCTGGACTGAAATCACGGATTTGCTGAAGTGAAAGTATAAGTTGATCACACACTGGTTTCTGGGCACAAATGACCAACTATGGAGGTTCTGTTTAGTGGCTAGAATTGTAAATGTCGGATTGTTGATATGCAAGCATTTTCGTGGGGACTGTTGATCGAGTCGATGAAGGTTTGACACCCAACTGTTTTCATTCCATTATTACATTGCTGTTGACATGGTGAAAAGATGATCAATGTGTCCAAGGCCATCTTTTCTAATTGATTTGGGTCTCTTTTTGTTTATTATTATTATATATATTTCCTTACATAATAAATATTTTTGAGTATGTGTAGATTCAAAATTGTCATTAATACATTTCGAAATGGAGATATTTTCAACAATCAATGTCTATTCTATTCTAGCTTATTTTTCACTTGTAGTGTGTTGACTAGACTTCATATTTGTTAGCCTAGATAAAAATTAAGCAAAATAGATTACTCTAGATTGAAGTATTAATGCACAGAGTTACCTCTAAAGACTTGCCTAAAAAAACAGTCTGTGTGAGTAGAAAGAGCGCTTGCGTTCGATCCCCACTCAGTATACTCATAAGAAAAAAATGAAGACTTTAGCTGTGGAGAAATCTCGCATTTTATAATTGGATTATATATCAAAGTAGGCCATATACTTTTAAATGAACCAATTTAAACATTGCATTATTTGAAGATTAACTGAATGAATTCATTTTGTTAGTTGACTGGGAGGCACAATAGTGGGATACGTCGCATTGGCAACCTTTCAAACTCCACATACTCTTTTAATTTTGGGAACCCGAAATGAAGTGATGATATCATTGCCACATCATCAAGGTCCCACTACGTCATCTTGACATAATTATGGTACAGTGACATCATCACCATGATGTTAGTGTGTCACACGTAATATCATTCATCATCAATCAATCAATCACGTAATTTAACATTACTCCTCGTGACCTACAATTTGAGAGTAAAAATACCTCACTACTCAAATGATAAAGTTCTAGCAAAAAATAAAATAAAAAATGATGAGATATAATTTTTTTTTAACTTTCAGAATTTATTTGTGACATTTCTACATTTTCATTCTCTCCACGTTTTATCTAAATTCTCTCACCAACTTGTTAAATAGTCATGCAAAAGTAATTTAAAAATGAACTAAACAGACAATAATTTCCATAATCAACTTTCATGAGCCCAACTGCATTCCCTGTATACTAAGAAAACAATATTTGTGTAATCACTCACTAATCACAAAACTTGCGAACCAATTTGTTGAAACCAATTCAGAATTCAAGAGCAATAATCAACCAAATTCAAACGAACAAATGCTACAATAAAATATTTATAAAAAAAAACATCACAGTACTGTCAATTAATGAAATGTCGACAAGAATTAAGGAAAGATGATGAGAAAGAAGAAATTGGGTCAGGACAAAGAATCTTTAGCTTTGTGGAAGCCATCTTTGAAGACCCCAAATCCAAAAAGCATACCGATCACGATCGCCACCAGCAACACGCAGATCAGTAGCATGCAAATTCTGCTTCCGCAACAGCACATCTTCTTCTTCTTCTTCTTCTGCGACTCTCGATCTGTTTCTCAGAGTAGCGTTTGGATCTGAAATTTGAATGGTTTTGTGTCTCTCTGTATCTACTTCTCAACAAACGAAGAAGAAGAGGAAGAAATATGTAGACGTTTTGGGACGTTAATTGCTTTTGCTCGCTTACAAGTAAAGCAATTTTTGTTTCTTTTTTAATTGTGTCAATGCAGAAACAGTTTTATTTTAAGAATATTTATTGTTGCCACGTCACTTTCTTGCACCAAATCTCTTTCCACCCTTTCACTTTTTTTTTCTTTTTCTTTAAACTATCTTTTTGAAAAGACTTAAGTAACGTTATTTTATTAAATTTTAATTCAATTCCAAAGATTTTGGGACATGTTGGGTATTAAAAATTTGTAATTATTGCTTCGTTTAACTTTTTCAGAAGGACAAGTTTGTAATTAAAAAAAAAATTATCTCCTAAGATTAGTTAAATAAATCCAAATTCTCAGGAATTGAAATACCATAGTTGAAGTATTATTTCAATTCCTGCAAATTTTGAATAATTAAAATGATGGGAATCAGTGGACCCC
>JAYMTH010002138.1:0-13163 GCA_036897465.1 Pelargonium australe
AAAAAAAGATGACTACCCTGTAATTGACACGTTTTGCAACTGACTGCCCTAATAATTTTTCCTAACTACTGATTACCATGTACTTTCTATCACTTTTTCCGTCCAATGAACCGTCAGTAATTAACACGCACAATGACCAAAATACTTTTTGTTCATTTTGACTATTGACTACTTGTACTTTTATATTTGTGTCAAATTTTAAGGATCGTGTTAGTTGAACAAATTTTGGGTTTGTGTTGGATTTTTGTTCAATTAGTGCTTGATCTGTTTTGGTTGAACAAAAAAAATATGTGAAGTTTCCGGCTACTCTTTAAATTTTTCGGCGAACATTCATGAACTTGTTCTTGACCAATGAACAAGAAAATTGTAAAATTATCATTTCAAATTTTTTTAAAGTCATGATGTGTGTGCACATGATGAGAGATAATGTTTTTTCTTCAAATTTAACTAACCGAATGGATAAAGAAAAGTACATAATAGTCAATAGTTACAAACAAAAATATAGGATAGTAAGTTACTAGTGTGCAAAAAGTGTCAATGACAGATAAATATATATATGGAATTAGCCCTAGAAACCATAATTCTTGATTTTTTTTCATGTTGTCAAGCCTGTCATGGTCTAGAAGCAATAGTAAGACAAAGAGAAAAAGGAGAAAATACAAAAAGTGATGGCTGTTACGGTTTGTAGAAAAAAGAGAAAAAGAGAGAATCATGCAATCAATAATTATTTCAATGAAGAAATAGTCTATATACACACATAAAGTTGCATCAGTTTTGTCAAGAGTTCAAGAAAATGTCTGAGCCAGTTCTTGGATTTACCTTTATGATCATCTACCTTCTCACATCTCTATGTGTGCTCGTCCTCTTCATCCTCATCAAGCTCCTCAACAAGTTATGGTGGACTCCTCACCAAATACAGAAGCTGATGGCTTCACAAGGAATCAGAGGCCCATCCTACAAATTTCTCCATGGGAACACCAAAGAGATCATGAGCATGAACCATGCAGCCATGGCTTTTCCCATGGAACTCTCACACCACATCTTCCCCAGAGTCTTGCCTCACCAATACTCCTGGATCAAGCTATATGGTAACATAAACAGCAATGGATTGTCACTTTATATATGGTTTAATTTTTAATTTTTATTTTTTTATCAGTGAGCTACAAAACAAAATGTAGCTCTCCCCTTTAAAATCAAATAACCCACCCCATACCGTCAACAGAGAGGCTCAAACCCGAGACCTCAAAAGGAATCCAAAGCGCTTAAACTGTTTGGCTAATGGCTCTACCTGCCTTGGTATATGGTCATTTTGGGTTCTTGGATCTTACAAATTCTATAATCATACACATGATCTTGGTGTGCAGGGAAGAACTTTCTGAATTGGATTGGTCCTCAAGCTCAATTGGTAGTAAGTGACCCTGAGCTGGTTAAAGAGATACTTAACAATGCTGGGACATACCCAAAGCCAAAACTACAAGGTCCTGTGAAAAAGCTCTTGGGAGATGGAATAGTGATATCCCAAGGTGAAAAATGGCGAAAAGTACGAAAATTAGCCAACCATGCTTTTAATGGAGAGAGCTTGAAGGTAGCTTGTTAATGTTCCATATTCCCATTTTAGGACTTTTTTTGCTTAGTGAAGTACTTAAATTGCTGATAAGAAATTGGTAACTACTGAGAGATGGTTTTGTTTGTAGGGTATGGCTCCGGCGATAATTACAAGCACAGAGTTAATGCTAGAAAGATGGAGAAATCGGGTAGGCGAGGAGATTGATGTATTCCAAGAATTCAAAGTTTTGGCGTCGGAGGTGATTTCCAGGACAGCGTTTGGAAGCAACTACTTAGAAGGCGAAAATATATTTGATATGTTGGAGAAATTGACAATTATTATTTACACAACTTCTTTCAGAATTAGGATTCCAGGAATTGGGTAAACTTTCCTTACACATTCAATATATGGTAGCGTTTGGATTACAATTTTTGTTCAAGAATAAGACTCTAATTTCAAGATTATAATCTAAAAGCTACCTAATTGTTAATGAGCTATACTATTTCATTTTACTGGAAACAGGAAATTTCATAGGACAAGAGAAGAAGTTGAAACAGACAAACTCGAGCAAGGAATGCGAGACAACATCATTAAGCTAATGAGGAGTCGAGAGAAGAGGGCGATGACAGGTGAAGCAGAAGGCTTCGGTAGTGATTTTCTTGGATCACTTTTAAACTATTATTGCAGTGATGATCCAGCTAAGAAAATCACTCTAGATGATCTCATCGATGAGTGTAAGACATTCTACGCGGCTGGAAGGGGAACAACCATGGTCCTGCTCAGCTGGACTGTTTTACTTCTTGCAATTCACACCGATTGGCAAGAGAAGGCGAGGGAGGAAGTGCTCGAGTTATTTGGCCAAGAAAATCCAAATCCTCAAGGCATTGCAAGAATGAAAACTGTGAGATTCAACACATCATAGCTATTAGCAGCATTACATTTTTTTTTGCATCATTTGTTGCATATAATCATACGACCAGCCCTGACGCAACAGTAAAGTTGTTGACTTGTGACCTTGAGGTAGATGGTCACTCTCTTGCCTCTTGTTGCAAATATTCAGCTAAATTCTGATTTTTTTTTCTTAAACTGTAGATGGGAATGATCATCAATGAATCTCTAAGACTATATTCTCCTAATGTCAACATGGTAAGAAAAGTTGATAGGGAAGTGAGATTGGGAGATCTAACTCTTCCAGCTGACATGGAAGTAAACATCTCAGTCACAGCTCTTCACCACGATCCTAAAATATGGGGAGAAGATGTTCACCTTTTTAAACCAGAGAGGTTTGCTAAGGGAGTGGCTAAAGCTACCAACAACAACGTAGCTGCATATATTCCATTCGGGTTGGGACCTCGCATTTGTGTTGGCCTAAACTTTGCAACTAATGAAACAAAGGTTGTGCTGTCTATGATTCTGCAACGTTATAGGTTCACTCTGTCTCCAAATTATGTGCACTCTCCGGTTCATCGTCTCCTAGTTTATCCACAACATGGACTGCAAATCAATCTGAAAGCATTATAAAGTGTAATATCTAGTGAATGATGTTTTTGTTTTCATCTTCATTTATCAATTGTATCTTGTTTTGGGAGAATGGAATAAACAAGTTGTTGGATTTTTTATCACCTAAACAAGTTGTAGGGGCCTTTAGTTCTTTATAATTATAGGGTATGCACCATCCTTGGTGCTCAATATCACTTTGACAAGCTCAGGATCAGTGACTACTAATTGAGCTTGAGGACCAATCCAGTTAAGAAAGTTCACTCCTGCACCAACAATCAAGTTAGCGGGATACACGTTAATCGAATGTCAAGTATTGTACAAAAACTCCTTGTTACCGTATAGCTTGGTCCATGAGTAAATGTGAGGCAAGACTCTGGCGAACAAGTCGTGTGACGATTCCATGGGAGCGATCACAGCTTCGCGTCTCATCTTAATAATCTCTTTGGTGTTCCCTTGGAGAAATCTATAAGACGGGCCTTTGATTCCTTGCGAAGCCATCAGCTTCTGTATGCGACGCGGAGTCCGCCATAACTTGTTCAAGAGTTTGATAACAACAAAGATGAAGCACAAACAGAGACTACTAAGAAGGTAGATCATGAGATCAGACATTTTCTCAAACTCAGAGTATCAAGAAATCAAGAACAAAATGGCAGATATAAGGTATCTGATATTGTCATGTAGTTAGTGTCATTTCACATAGTAGAAAATGTACATTTCTAGAACAACAAGAATTGCATCAAATTGATTGATTGATGTATCGTTGAGAACTATGAGTTGAATAAATTATGTGTAGCCGAATAGGTATAAACAAATGTGAAAGACGTTGGTGCTTACCTCAGTTTTGTTTGTCTTTTGGCTTCTCTGATATACAAAAACGACAAAGCTTACACATCGGATTGAAGGGAATCTTTTAATGAGTACATTTGTGAACTTACAATGATTTGCACAGATTTTGGGGACAGATAGAGCCTACTGTCACGGACCGAGAGGAACGGACCCGCGAGGCGCCCCAAATCCCCCGTTTCCGGAGAGAGAAGGCCAGCCTTATTCATGGACGTCAAGCATAATAAGCACATATCATGACAAAAGAGGTTATACCTGCATAAGTATCACACTGATCAGCATCCGTCTCGCAAGTATTGGAGTATGCCGCATGGTGAAGACCACCCTTTAGGCGCTCGGGGGAGACCGTTCTCGCGGGACGCGACATTCTCCCCCACTTAATCCGCAAACGCCTTTGGACCTTCCTCAGGGCGCAACTCTTGTGCTAGGTTGTTATCCGTCCACCTTTGGACCTTTCTAAAAGGTACACATAACCCGAAGGTACGACGCTCGCCCAACGCAGCACTTCGTTAAAACACTAGACGTCGGTTTTCATGTACTCCTCTGTCCTTTGCCGTTTGTTAAAAAAAAAAATTTAACATGGTATCATAGCTAGTTTTGATCCAAGTCTTGACCCGAAGGTGACCCATTTATGTTGCCTCCCCCTATGGTCTCCGACCCGTTTGCAGAGTGTCATGCTTGCAGCGACCCACGTGTGGAAGAGAAATACCTACGCGTGAGGGGGAGTACCGATTTAATAGCCCTGATTGTGCATGTGTCGAGCACATTGATAAAAGAAAAAAATGTGAGGCTCACAAGCAAGGGGGAGTGTTGAAGTACTAAAAAGATAAAGAGAATGGTGGAAGTCAAACTCTACTAATAAGTAGAACTGACAATTTAGGTTCATACCCGTGAGTACCCGTCGATTACCTATAAAATGAACGA
Source organism: Pelargonium australe (assembly GCA_036897465.1). Lineage (NCBI taxonomy): Eukaryota > Viridiplantae > Streptophyta > Magnoliopsida > Geraniales > Geraniaceae > Pelargonium > Pelargonium australe. The sequence goes on from JAYMTH010002138.1 coordinate 4,814, forward strand.
GTTTGGGTATACTGTTTTTTATCCGATAAAATTTTGGGTCAGGTTGAATCGAGTGATGGTAATTAATGGCTTGGGTTGGGTATACCCGACGGGTATATTTTAATCTCTTCTCTGTCACCACACATCACCGAGCGACAACAACTTCACTGAGGGTTTAAACTTTATGGTACAATTTCAGCTACACCATCATATATTCATATGTTTTTTTCTTCTTTTATTTAGATATAAAGTTAATTTGGTATGTCATCAGTACTATATCTAACTGATTGATTGAGGGTTAATTAATTAATTTGGTCTGTGTGTAAGGTTCTAATTAGGATTTAAGAAGGAAAACAAAGAAAGCAATAAGCTCATGTATATATGGATTATATATGTACATATAACGAAATTGGTAGTGAAGATGGTAGATTCTTTAGCGGCATATATATGTAGTTTAGAAATGGCAATATTTATATTGTAAACCAAAAATTAAATAGTTCATGTTTTTTTTGTGTGTGTATGTGTAGAGGCATGTATCCGACCCGCCCAACCCGCACCCTACCCTCGAAAAATGTGACCATGCGGGTTGAGTTAGGGTCATTATAGTTCTACCCCAACACGCCGGTTATCCGACCCGTACCTAACACGTTACCCAAATTGCCAACTCTACTAACAAGGTTGATATTTTTGTAGTGGAAGCCTAAGTCATTATATTTAATCAAATTATGAAATTTAACAACCAATTATTCTACTGTTATATCTCTAATCCTAAACATCTCTTTTTTATTTTTGCAATTCAGGAAGCATGGGCTCCAGAGAAGCGGATTGACCACAACAATCATTTGCACACTGCCAGAATCAAGGTCATGGATGGACATCCCCGACAAGCTATTCCTTGGGCATCGACCAAAGCATTAGGCAAGTCCAAGGTTTCACAGAAGAAGACCCTTCCCAAACCTCCAGCTGAGAAGAAGAATAAGGACCCTCCTCTTGCTGACGTGCCGAAGAGGCATGATCCCCTTGCCACTACTGATATCAGGAAGAGGAGCAAGGGAAGCAGCTACAAGGCGACCGAGAGTGTTGCTCCTAAGAGGTTGGTGGATGGGGATGAGATCGTCCAAGTTGAGGCAGATGAGCAGACGAAGTCTAATGGTACTACTGATGCTCCCTTTAACTATTTTAGTGGTCTTCTGGGGAACTTTGAGGATGTTGCTCATGTGACAGAGTTAGCTGCTGTTGACGGCGTTGATGAGGATCTAGATCAGTTAGATGAGCCAGTGATTGAGGATTCAGATGAGCACTTGGAGGCTCATGAGGAGCCAGTGACAAGGGAGCTCCTAGAGGATGAGCTGAATGAGCAACATACATATGTTCAGGAGGAGCCAGTGACAGAGGAGTCTATAGTGGATGAGGAGGTTGAGTTGCAGCCCTTACTTGCTGCAGAGCACGAGACTGAGACTACCACAGCTGACGAGCCTTGCGCGTCACAGACTCAGGTTTCGACTCCTGCTCCTCCACCATTTGCACTGCCCGAGGATGATGATCATATTCAAACTGCAACGCTCCCTTCTTCAGGAGTCGCGACTCAGGGCGCTGACAACAACTCTCCATTTGTCATTTCTGAGGACGCAGTTGGTCATGCCATGCATCAGGATTCATCATCTAGTTTTGCACCATCATCACCCTCGATTCAGGAGCTTTTTGCTGTGAAGAAATACTATGATGATGCCTTCCTTCAGGTAACTTAATTTTATTTTCAGCTTTCCATATTTATGATCTATGAGTGTAATTAGTTATCCATATATGTGCTTCTCATTTATTCGTTGTTTCTCTTTCAGGCGGCTCGTAACTATCAGAGCAAAAGTCTAGCTAAGCGGGCTGAGACTGATGCCAGGATAGTTCAGCTTGAGTTGGAGCTCAAGAAAGCGAGCGACAGTCTCGCTCAGGAGAAGCAAGAGCTTGCCATTACCCATAATGAGTTGGAGATGTCACATAGGAGGTTCCAGGATGCCGTTAGGGGGGAAGCTCGAGTGAAGGCTAGTCTACGTGTTGTTCTCGAGGAGCAGAAGCAGGTATGACTTTATTTATTTTCAACGTCTTACAATTATCTCCCATATGTATAAATCACATACACTAAACATGTTTTTTCCTTTCAATGTAGTTGATGGCCGAGGTGGCACAGTTGCGGGAGTAGACTTTGGGTGGCGCAGCTCATATGGCGAAGTTGGCCGATGCTTATCTTTACGGGAGACTTTATGGGAGGAGCGAGATATTCAGGTCTATACTGGGTGGAGCTATTACCAGACCAGACGACGTGGTAGAGGTCATGAGGATTCCCCCATTCCATCCCACTCGCAGAGATTTCCACACCTCAATACCTTTCACTCTGAATGAGATCGCTGCCTCTCGAGAGTACGAGTGTCGTGGGTATTCTACATCACAGAAGCCATGGGTCCCAGGACCGTTCCAGGTGGAGAGGACTATGGAGTATCGCATCACTGGGCGGTGCACTGCTATTTCCTACACCCGAGAGCAGATCGAGGCCCGTGAGGCCGAACTAGAGAAGGATGCGACCTGGATGCTAGAGATGGATCAAGTCATTAAGCTTCCTCTTGAGGGGTCTGACAGGTGGTGTCGATCAGGTGCTCGTAACGCGCTTCCTCCATTAGTGTTTCTGCCTATCACTAGATCATAGTCTAGCGTAGCGTAGCTTTTAGTTCTGAGCTTTGTATTTTCCTTTGTAATAGCATTTAGAAAATTTTGAGAACCATCCATGTACTTTCTTTCGTTATTATGGATTGATATATGTTTTCATTTTTCTAATGCTTGTCTTGTGTATGCTTTGTTTACATGCATTTTTCAATCATGGTTACTTTTCAGGCGATGTTCGCGCAGTCGTCATCAATCCTATGAAGGTATCAAGTATCTTTAGGAAGTTATCAATATGGTGAGTTGATCTATCCCCCAGGGAATTGATCAATCCATCAGTAAGAGGATACTGCTCAGAGATGCACTCACTAAGCAATAAATGTTTTGACAAAAGGAGGCTTGGCCCTTCAATCTTTATTGTTCATCAGCAGATGATAAGAATCTGATACACTTCCTTTGTTGAGAGATTACTCAACTTCTTGTGATGAGTTAGGAAGTCGCATTCCTTAGTCCGACTACAACCATGCTTGCCATTGAAGACATGATTGACTGACGTGGAACTCATCAACTGGAGGAGGCTTGACCCTCTAGTTTCTACTTTTCCATCCGCGGACGGTGGGAACCTGTACTTCTCCCTTTGTTGAGAGTTTGTTAGTTTCATACGATGAGGTTGGAGGATCTAAATCCCTTAGTCTGATCGCAGTCAAGCTCGCTTTTGGAGACATGGTTAACTTACGTGGAACTCGTCAGCTCTCTGATCGGAGCTTTCTGGCCTAGGCTACCTAGTGAGCTAAGTCTTTATTTTTGTATGCATTGTCAATTGAATAAGGGCTTACAATTTTTGGTGGAGACGAAGTCTGCCGAACGACGAGAGTTGTAGTAACTGAGGGATGTGCTCACTCACACACGTGTTAAGCTGAAGCTCTTTAGAGGAGGCGAGGCTCCTTGACCTGAGGGAAGCAAAGTTCCCTGGTACATTGAGGTTCCCAATTCTCTTAGTATTCTCCCTCTTTCGTCCTTTTCATGTATGCTTCTACAACAAGGTCTCAAGGGTTTGGTGGAGTTTCAAAGATGACTCAAAACTCGTCATTCACAATTCACACAACAGTTGTTGTCAATCAATCTTTTATTCAAACAATTGAAAAGATCATTGTTTCGCGCAAGCGGGAGGATCAAAATTATACATATAGAATTTTTTCAGGTTGTGAGCATGCCAAGAATTTGGGAATTCATACCCATCTTCATCTGTCAACCGATAAGTGTCATGCCTGACTACTTTGGTGATCTGGAATGGACATCCCCAGTTAGGAGCAAACTTTCCACTTGTAGGGCGCTAACTAGTGGATTCGTACTTGCGAAACACCCAGCCGCTAACTTTGAACTCTCTTCGCTCGACCCTTCGTTTGTTGAATCGTTTCACCGCTTGCTTGCGAGCAGCCATGATTAGACATTCCTTTATTCTTATCTCCTTAGAAAAATTGAGGTATGGAAGACGTGACCTGATGTGCCTTCTTGATCAAAGCATTTCGTGACAAGAGTTGGCATCTTGATTTCCATGAGTAGCATTGCTTCTGACCCATACACCAGTTGGAAATGTGTTTCTCCAGTCGTTGACTTAATGGTAGTCCTGAGTGACCAGATTGTAAAGTCAAGTTGTTGATACCACTTCTCATGATGTCCTTTGATGTTTCTCTTCAAACCATCAACGATGGTCTTGTTTGCAGCTTCTGCTTAACTGTTGCCATGAGAATGGAAGACTGATGATTTCCCACACTTGACTTTGTAGTCCTCACACATCTTTTCAAACTTCTTGAAGAACTGAGTTCCATGATCTATGACTACTGCTCTTGGGAGTCCAAATCTAGCGAAGATGTCTTCCTTCACGAACTTCATCACATTCTCTTGTGTGATGCTGGAAAGAGCTCTCTCCTCTATCCATTTGGTGAAGTAGTCCACAACAACTATCACCCACATCTTTTTCCTTTCCTGATTTGCCTCCAGATTTCTCAAATGGTCCTATGAGGTTAAGACCTCACATGCAAAATAGCAAGATGACCAGTATTGTAGTTTGTACCATGGTAGGAACTCTGGAGATGTCAGCATGGATCTGACAAACTTTGCAGGTACGACCAGTAATAGCCATGTCTCAGTACCTTCTCAGACAGGCTCTTGGTACCAGGGTGATGACAGCGTGTGCCTTCGTGTATCTCTTTTAACACTAGGGAAACTTCTTCATATTACAAGCATCATGTGAAAGGTTTATAGAAAGACCTTCTATACAACGTTCATGACGTGCTCACCACGTATTTAGCTGACCTCTTGATGATGGATTCAGCCTCCACTAGGCCTTGGGGTAATTTGTTATCCACCAAATAATCTAGGATTTCATTGATCCAATATCTTCGACCCTTTCTGATGTCATTGATCTTGGTGGCCTTAGCAGTAGCTGGCACGTTAGCTATTTGGACATGCAAGCCTTTGGGGAGATTCTCATATCTAGACGCACAAATTCTTGAAAGAAAATTTGCTTCTTTATTTCTTCTCTGGGTACCTTCCAAATGTGGCAGTAGTCGAATTCTTTAGTCAATCTCAAGACTATACTCCAGTAACGCAGAGTTCCATACTCCATACCCCCTCCGACTTGATTCTCATGTCTGTCTTCACTAATAGCTCAATAGACATTCTCATTCCAGCTATCAAGGCTTCGTACTCAGCCTGATTGTTTGTAACCGAGAACATGAGCTTCAAGGCCTAAGTTTCCTTGAAGCCATATGGCGAGAGGATGATCGCTCATGCACCATTTTTTTTGCCAGTGGATGAACCATCATCGTGAAGGATCCACAAGTTTTCAGGAAGTTCCTCTGGGTGCTCATCCTCTTCAGGTTGTTTCCTCTTTTTTAAGAGTTTGGAGCTTTCCTTGGCCTTGGGCGGCAAGGCTTTGGGAACGCAAGTGAGATGAGAGTCATCCTCCCTTGGTTCAACAAAATTACACTCTATGAGGAAGTCTACTAAGGCTTGGCCGTTAATCGCATTCCTTGGTTCGATGCGGATGACATAAGAGAATATCTTAACTGCCCATTGGTTGAGTCTCCCTCTAAAGTCACCGTCCATCACCTTTTTCAAGGGGACGTCACTACTATGATGGTATAGGCCTCAAAATATGGTCTGAGTTTAATGCTAGTCTGGTACAAGGAAAAGGCGAACTTTTCAATTCTTGAATAATTTAACTCCAACTGACCCAGGGCATGGGAGAAAAAGTATATGGGTTATTGAACCCTTTTTTTTTTTCTTTTACAAGGATATCTGATATGGCTCTATCAGACGCCGCCAAGTAAAGTTTCAGCTCCTCCCCAGACTTGGGAATGGCCAGCTTTAAAATTTTGGCTAAGTGCAGTTCCAGCTCCTTGAAAGCTTGACTACATTTTCTAGTCCATTCAAACTAATGAATTTTCTATTTTCAAAGCCTTAAAGAATGGAAAGCCTCATTCTACATACTTCGAGATGAAGCGATTAAGTGTTGCCATTATGCCAGTCAATTGCTGGACTTGTTTCTTTGTCTTGGGCTAGGCCATGGTGAGCAGAGCTTGAATTTTTTTTGGGTTGGCCTCAATGCCTCGTTCACTGACCAACACTCCTAAGAACTTTCCCGCACTAACTCCAAAGGAGCATTTTGTGGGGTAGAGCTTCATGTTGAATTTTTGGAGTGTGGCGAACATCTCTTGGAGGTCCACAAAGTGGGATCCCTCCTTTAGAGTCTTGACGATCATGTCGTCGATGTAGATTTCAAGGTTCCCGCCTATCTATGAGGCGAAGACCTTGTTGACCATATTTTGATAGGTTGCTACAACGTTCTTTAATCCAAAAGTCATGAAAAAATAGTAGTAATTTGAGTCTGCTGGTATAAATGTTGTTTTTTCTTGGTCGCCAGGATACATGAAAATCTGGTGATAACTAGAGAAAACATCTAAAAAGGAAATGTGTCTATGACCCGCAGTAGAGTCTACAAGTTTTCTAAGGTGGGAGAGGGTAATCATCTTTAGGACTAGCCTAGCATCCAACAACTTTTTGACCTCAACCTTGATGGAGAAGTTTCTCCTCTTCTACTTCACTGGGATGGACCCAGTAATGATTTCCAGACGATGCTCTATGACGCTGCGACCCATGCCAGACATGTCCGCTGGAACCCATGCAAAGACATCAACATTCTCCCTTAGGATCTCAACAAGCTATTTCTTTACTTCTACAGTGAGGGACTTCCCAATCTTGAAGACCTTTTCAGGCTCAAGCTCGCTGAATGCGACTTCCTCAGTCTTACTCCTTGCCTTACGGTGCATTTTACTAACTTTGTGATTGAAGTCTTCCATAGATATGTTGATTCCACAACTCTTTTCTATGGCTATTTTATCTTCCCCCTCAACATCGAAAGGAAAGTCTTCTTCTTCTTCTAGCAACTTCCCATTTTTAGAGTCGTCACCCTTGCCTATGAGATCCCCATAAGTAGGAGTCTCATATTCTTCATCTCTCAGGTTCACTTTTTCAGGGTCCTGACAGGCATTCTTCTTGGTGACAGAGATAGATTTTTTACTCTTCTTCTTCTTCTTCTTCTTCTTCTTCTTCTTTGATATTGGGGAGACAACAATCGAATTTTTGGTGACAACCACCTTTACTTTCTTCTTCACCCCTTCTTTCCTTTTGGAGGACCAAGCTTATCCCTTTGGCATAGAGTCCCTTTTGGATGGCTCTTTCAGTTCTTCCTTCTTCTCTCTTTCTTCGACCAAATGGACAACACCCCTCTTGTCCTTTCCCTCCCTCATTTAGGCTTTTTCGGTGGGTCTTGTAGAGCAAGGTGTTTTTCTGTGTCCTTGGGGACCAGGTCTGACTGCGCCCTCTTGCGCTTCATGTCTAGAGATCGATTAAGGACGAGAGATTTCGCCCCTTCCCTTCCTCCACCAAGTGCTCTAACACATTACGTGGGGCTAGCCATGATGGTTGTCACGCCCTCCTCAGTGAGGAACTTCACTTTCTGGTGCAGACCACTTGGAACCATGCCAATTACTTTGATCATAGGCCTTTCAAAGATGTCATTGTGATCATAGGGAATGTAGATGACCACAAAGTCACAAATGCATCTCTTGGTTCTTAGGTAATTGCTAAGAATGACAGGTTTAGAGACCATTCTTTTGGAGGTGGTGATAGCATCATTGAAGCCCATCAGGACTCCAATTAACTCTATGAGTAGATGTTCTCCTAGACCCAGCTTCTGGTAAAGGTCTCAGTATGATGTTGACATAATTGCCATTGTCAACGAAGATTCGCTAGACTTCGTTGCGCATGATTCCAACCGAGATGATGATGGGGTCTTTCCTCATGGCTTTAAGAGCAAGCTCCTCATCACTGAAGAATATGGTTTGTGACCAATCAATATTTCGTGGATCTACTGGAGGAGGGGGCATTAACTTGAGTGATAGAGCATCTCTCCTCCTAGATCATCTGGATCACAAGAGTGAAATCAGTGTAATAAGGGTGGTCGTCATCTCTTCCCCTCTTTCTTGCCTCATCATTTTCATTCATGTTTTCTTTTTCATTTTTCAAAATTTTGACCTTTTTGAAATTTTTGCATATGCATTTGCACGTTTCGTTTTGGTGTTGGGTAATTTTTGGCATATTAATTGGGCTCTTGAATAGTTGGCTTTATTTACAAAGTATTTCTCTATGATTTGTG
>JAYMTH010002139.1:0-13163 GCA_036897465.1 Pelargonium australe
TTAGCAAACCAATTTGAACAGTTATAAATTTCAAACCGCCCAACGGGCGGTTTATCCGCTCATGCTCAGCCCTACCTGTAACTATGAGAATCTCTTATTTTGAGACATGGTCTCATGGGACTTTTTGATATATATAAAATACAGCCTATACACGTAGCCAAGATTTTAGTAGTTATGGAGTTCTTGTTATCTTGAGGTTTCGGATTATGGAGTGAACTGAACTGTGTTTCTCAAATAATGGTTTTGGAGTTTGTGTTGTTCTATGTTATGGAGCTTGTGTGGTTTAGACTTATAGTTGCTTCCTTGTGTGGACTGATTGTCTTGCAGAAATAGTGCGAGGTTTCTTTGGAAATCAATACCTGTGGTCATCAAAGAGAACCAGCCAGAAGTTGTTGCTGCTTGGAAAATTGGTCAGAGGCTATGGACACGGGATTATGCTGGTGTCCATGAGGCTATTCGTGGGTTTGAGTGGAGCCAAGAAGCTCAAGATTTTGTCACTGCATTTTCAGGCAAGTATTTTCGTGCTCACATCGTGTGATAATATTGTTTAGATAATCTCGTACTTGTTCTTTAGTTTATATTTCTTTTAAAGGTTAGGTTTAATAGTTCATGTTTTTTTTTTTTTTGTTTTAGACGATATCACTAAATATTTGTAGATATAGAATGCATTCATGCAGTGACTACCAAGTCATTTTCCAAACAAAATCGGGGTCAACTACATGAATCTTTGTGCTATGTTTTAGAAAATTTGCAGCTTAATAATCTGTGTTATACTTATCTGCATATTTAAGTAATTGGAGAAGTAAAGCTACGAAAAGGATGGTGTATGCAATTTGTGCTTAATGTGAGTGGTTAGTGCATAGTGAATACAATGATGGGTAAACATTGAATGGTTTGAGATTCAAATGGTTATGTATAACTTCTAGGTTAGAACTGGCCTTATTTGAAGAATATTAAAGGTGTTTTTATACAATTGTTGTACCTTATTTGAAGAAATTTAGGATGTTTTGTTACAATTATCTCTGCAACTCAATGGAGATGGCATAATATGTGAAACGGAGCTACTTCATGTTGTAACTCAATGTGTATACATTCTACTAGTAAGATTTTACGTAATATGCTGATATACATTTAAGGGATTTTTTTTCGGGGAAGTTCACACGTAAGACAATATTAAGCTGCTTTTATTGTTCTTATTTGACACAGTAACTTCTTCACACTAGCACTGACTGTTTTCTGTACCTTTTTTTCCGCAGAGCTTTACACTAAGAAGATGTTTCAGCTGCTGTCATCTGCTTATTCAACAATAAGCATCCAAGACACTGCTCTCTTTCTGGGGATGAATGAGGATGATGCTACAAATTGTAAGCTTTTGTTTTCCTGAATTAACCTAAACGGTTATAGCAACTATCTGCAAGCAATTCAGAAATGCATGTAGTCTTTCTTTCTTTGTTGCCCTAAATATGTGTAGTTTGAAGTTCCTGCAATTGAAACACAAATTCTTGTTCTATGGCATGATCATAGAACATAAAGACAGACCAAATAAAAAACACTAGGAACAACCAGAACCTAAAAGCTGGCTTCAATAATACAAACAAGATTTATGACTTACTACGAGTTGTCTAGCAAACCACAATTACTGATTGTAGATGTGAAAGATATCTTTAAGAGTGTTCATGTTGCACATTTAATCATATCATGTTTTTGCATTGGTGGTCCAGGTTGAGGTATGGAGTTTAAATTCCGATGTTGATTAATATCCAAGGAAATGAACTGTGTGATATCATATGATTATTGATGTTTTAGTTATACAGATAGCTGCTTATTGACTCTCACGCTTGGCAATAATATTCCGGATCTGACTTTCTTATGTGTCTTGTTTTACTTTTACCAACATTTAGATGCATATAGTGAATTATGATAGAAACCTGCAAGCGAATAGTTTCATGCAAAATTTAACAATTGAAAATAACAAGAGATACATATTGTGAATTATGCTATATTTGTGCCTAAAAATATGGGAGTTCCAATATGTTTCATGTATTTTTTTTCCTTCACGTGACGGTGCTGTCCTATCGTGCAGATGTTGTACAACAAGGTTGGAGTGTGGACCCTGCTTCCCGAATGCTCACCGTGAAGAAGCAGTCTATTGTGACGGAGCAGAAGCTAGATTCAAGTAAATTGCAGCGCTTGACAGAATATGTTTTCCACCTTGAGCATTGACGATTCCTTCAAATATCCCGAGTTGTGAATGTCATTTTGTATTCAATCCATAGTTAGATAACTGGCTAAAAAGATAATTAGTGCTATGAATATAGAGAACATCTTAATTCGCTGCAACAAAGTTCGATTTTGATTATGTATTTCCCTTTGTACTTCTAGCTTCAACCATTTATTTGCATTTAGCTTTATGATTGAAACGTCTTCGTGCATTGTCAAGACACAGAATATACACACAAACTTCATGTTTTTCTTTAGCTTTCTCAGCAACCAAACAAGCCGGTAGCAACATGAAAACAGGAGTCTATACAAAACATATTTACACACAAAACCTAGACATAAACAAAAGGTGCTTGATCTTTGTATATTTGATCAATGGACCTGAACTTCTTCTTCCTCTGCCGGATCTCATCAGCATCGACGCCATGAACAATCTTCTGCTTCTTAATATCATTATGATGATCATGAGCTTGTGTATGATCTGCAACAATGGTGGTGGTGTAGCTTGAATCCTCCTCATTGCTCAGCTGAACCAACTGTCTCGCAGCCTCCATCTCCATCTCCGAGAAGCTTACTCTCTTCTGGGTTCTCACATAACACGCTGGTTTCGCCATTAATAATGTCCAAAGCATACAGATTTTTTGGAGAGCAAAAGACAGAGAAGAGAAGAGCATATATATATAAGCGAAAGTTGCATGGTTTGTGTGAGGAAGAAGATAACATGAAGAGGCGGTTTGTTTTATTTATTTATTCAATTATTTACTCAACTAATTTTGTTTTCCTTTCTAATTAAGGATTTTATTTTCACCATTATACATTCAAAAAATAGTGTTATTTATATGTCGAAATACCATTGGATGGAATAAAAATCAGTAGTACACAGATTTGAGAGCAAATGATATTATCCAGGTTGACACCTATGAGCTATAGATAATATTGTTTATTATTTTTATTTTCTTTTTCATAAGTGAATTTTTATTCTTTTCCTTGTTTGGAAACACAAAAGATCTTGCCGCTGACAAGGTCTGTCTCAATCCTTACGCGTCGCTACCGTAGCCAAACAGCGGTTCTTTCTTTTCTTTTGCCTCCACTTTTTAAATTTAATAAACATCAAAACCCAAAAAGGAAATAATTTAAATAAAAAAATAAATGAAACAGAAAGGAATTTACAATAATGGAATGTTCTGGATTTTTTCTTGTTAAAGCATGTGTTGATGGCTCATGTGCCATACATGTGTAACACGTGTTGGCTTGTAATTGGTTATTTTTGTATGATAAGTGGTGGGTCACACTAGACTATTAAATAGTAGGATCATCCACTTTATAGGTACCTGAATTATTGAAAATTGACCGGGGTCCAAATTTCATAAACTTATAACTGAATTATCATAAGTGTTGTTAAAGTAGGTCACACCGTCAATCCATGTTAACTTTTCTGTTAGTGTAGCTGACGTGGCACAAAAAATAATAAATAAATAAATAAAACTCGAAAGTGGGTCCCACCAGCACTCATTTTTCCGAGTCTAGTGTCTAATTTTTTTGATCGAGGCTGCTGCTGGAAACAATACCGGTGGACAGTACAGTGGTCTCTCTAGGCATTCCTTAGGCTTCAAATTGTGTGTGAAACTACTTCTCATATTTTTGTAAACAACTCATTAGCTGTTCATGTGTGGCGCGGTGGCTCTCCTCTTTGCTGCAACTTCTTTTATTGCTTGTAGTGTCAGTTGGTGAGTTGTTGGAAATGGTTTGGAATGGTGTTAGACGAACTGCTATTTTTAGTTTCATCAAATTGGTCAATTTTTAATAATTCAGGTACTTGTAAAGTAGATATCCTAAATAGTATAGAAATAGTGGATAAAGTAGATCCGACCCATTTGTGTCATATCTATAGGTAATTACGTAGAGTACTATATTAGAAGAGTTTGTCATGTAAGTGTAGTTATAGACTAACATTGGTGCATTAAAAAAAGGAAAAATGTAAAAAAATAATAATTCATTATATGAAAAGTAGTTGTAGACGTGTGTTGGTGCCATACCTGTAGGGCATGTTTGGATCACGCTACACATAAGAGTCATGCGCTTTTCAATTCTTGTTCGTTTTTTCGTCATTTCAGATTCGTTAGTGGTCCGACTCAACTTCCGTTTGAACGGTTGTGCTCATTGCAATTAATTCTTTAATATGAGTGACATATTGAATATCTATAGAGAAGTTGAATTTCAAACCATTTTGATTGGTTTGGACTGTTCGGCGTGCTGAGCCCCTCTTCACGCGCACTTCGGTATCGAACTGGTCGTAGCTCGATTGGCTTTGGTCCAGATTTCTACTCCACCTGAAGCCAAATCTACGACTCACGTTGACCTTTCGCTCAACTGAGCGATGAACTTGCCGCTCTGTCACCGGTCAATTTGTTTCTAATTTTTTGTGATGAATTAATTGTATATTTTGAGTTATAAACACGAGACCTAATGAATAATCTAGTTGAAAATAATTAAGAAATAATGTCACACTTCATAAAATTGTTATTGTATTTATAACATATATATATAATTTAGTGTGTTAAGAGTATTAATTTTATTATTCTGACATTTTTAAGCATACAACGTAATTCACATGATTTACCAACAACTATATAATATTTATATACCTAATCTCGCAGTTGTTTTATTTCGTACGGTGGATACAAATAATGTTAATATTTTATTTTATTATTCTCTAGTGATCTAAGACGTTTTAGTGCATTTGAACATTGATAGCGGTTCATACATTAATTACAATTAGATTGTGTTTGGTCAAAATTCATGAAGAGTCAATTATTATGTTCTAACGTTTGTTTGACGTTATAGTATGAATGTATCAACAAATATCAAATAGATATAATTTTAATTTTTTATTACACGAGTATGCTTTATAACCGAAACTTATATGTTGTTTATATCATATACAAACTATCATATAATTGATATTACATACTTTCTACATTATATAAGAGAAAACATAGGTGAATGGTTATTTGATTCAAACTAGGTTAACAATGAAGTGACACCTCATTAAAATTAGTTGATCACTAGATTCAAACTAGTTGATCGCTCATCTCTCACAAATTTGTTGAAGTAGATTTGAGTGAAATTCAAATGTGGTGACATGATTCCATTTGTTTAGCTTTGCCTAATCCCAAAAAATCATGGCTTTTATTGTACATTTGATACTTATATATTGTACATTATAATTTTTTATTATTACATAAAATATTGAAAAATTGCATAAGGGGATAAGTGTAGAGCTACATAAGAAAAATTACTTATAAAAAAAAACATAAGAAAAATTATGTTTTGCACATAAATACAAGTACATTATATCATTTCAACTAGCTTAAAATATTTTTATAAGTTGAATTATTACTAACAATGTTAAGATTTGTCGACTTTTTTACATATTTAATTTCAAAAATTGCTCTAATAATTTCAAAAATTACTCGATATGTGGAAAACACATTCTAAATTTTTTTGAGATTTTTTTATTCTTTTTTATTTAATTATTTTATACTATTTTTTTTAAAATGTGAGTTTTTCGACGATATTTTTAGAAAATAACAAAAAAAATAAAATAAAATAAAAAAAAAAAAAATTCTCGACAAATACAAAATGCATTATTGGATTTCGGGAGATGTTTTGTTATTTTTATTATATATTATGGATTATTTTTAGAACTTTCAAAAATTAAAAAAAATTCCACGTCAGCAAACTTAACGGTCATTTGGACGGAACCTAACGGCAGGGACTAACGGAGTTCACTTTTTGATAATAGTGGAACTAATTCGGTCCATTTAAAAGTAGAGGGACCAATTCGGTCCATTCTTGATAGTAGAGGGACCGCTGAAGTAATTAATTCTTGTTTTTTTGCTTGAGAATGACCAGATAAGGCTAGAAAATAATCTTTCTATTGGAAATGTTTAACACTACAGGGAGTGATTAGGGCAGATTTTATATTACACCCCTTCCCCAACCCCAGTGCACTGTTAGCCGGTGAGAGATCGGGAACGGCTACCTTCCTAGACCTGTTATCCGCGCAATTGATAATGTAAGATAACAAGTAAATGACTACACAGACCGTCACAATCAATCGGTTTATTTGAACTATCAATTGCATGCCGGGACCAATTTCTTTGATGATTTGATTTGATATTGTGAGAATATATACATCAGCTTTACATATGCAGTAGGTGACACCCGGAAGAGCTTTTATCCTATGTGTCCCTCTCAGCTCAATATGAGACCAGCATTCCATCCATCCCTGTAATGTAATACAAGTAAATGAAATAACCCTTCACCCACTATACAGTTTGTCACTCTCACAATGAAATGTACAACAAAAACAGCCATCCGCCCGATACTTGTTTGCCCATTCATTCCGCACATCAATTGCAGCCTGTGCTCATGACATGATGCTAGGCATGGCCGGCCTCGACCACAACTCACCAAATGCTTCCACCAATACCTCGTCATGTTCATATATTTGTTGCAGCTTCCAGGCAGAAAACATTGGCTAGTAGGACGCTTGGGTTCCTGTATGCAAATCACAAAAAAACCATGGAGGTCTACTCTTTCTCTTCCAATGTTTCACCGCAACCATCCTTCTCCTTCGCAAGATGGTCAATAGGAACATAAGCATATCCTTTCGGTAATCGCTGATTCTTCATGGATGCTTGATCCGATGTCATTATAAGCTCCTTTTCAAATGTCTCAGTATTCTATGATTCAGAATATCATGTAAGTAATGGAGATCTTGAAACTTGTTTATGGAAAGAAAAAAAAAATGCAAACAAAGAGTCCAATATTTAAGCAAGATACCTTGATGGGTTTTTGCCTCTTTTCTCCATCGACGAGGTTATGAGATGCAATCGAAGCTCTATGAGGTATTTGTTTCCCAGAAAATGGCATTCTCTCGATAGGCTTCCGAGTCAAGTAGTTTTGGGAAGTTGAGCTGTCATCTGTCTTTTGGTCAGTGTCCATAGCCACAGGAAATCTGATTCGATGATTAACAGAAACAGTACTATCCACAGTTATGTCATCTGATCTTTGCATAGCTTCACTCGATGATTTATAACCATCTGTATGCCCTTTCATGGATGTAGTAGCTGATTCTGAACTCACATCAGGAGGGAAGAAGGGTCTACGAACAAGCACAGAAAAGGCGACGTGATCTCGTTTCATTGCAAGTACGTCGTGAGAACATAGAACAATTTCCCGCTGCAAACACCCAAGGAAAAGAAAGATATACATTCTCAAAAAACCTCATGAGAAAGTAATTCATTTATTTTAAGAAAAAAAGGCTAATTTATTAATTAAAACGCCACTTTAACAGACAATTGGAGGGAGAAAGATATATACATAAATATACTAGAGATACAGGAAAAAGCATCAAACTCAAGTCTTCAGCATATTGACATACCTTCACTTTCTCACGTTTGATAATTCTTTCACATAGAAGGCGTAACCTTTCTAGTTCAACCTACAAGAGCATTAATGTGGGTACAATTAAATATCAGGTGCAAACAGAGAACGAAAGCAAAAATGAAGCCTTGACTTGTTATTTTGAATAAGAGACGGTATCACTGAAAGCAATGCATAGGATCATCTGGTTCACAGAATATAACAAGAACACGACATTAAGAAAAGTATTAAAAATTAGAACCACAAAATTTAAGAGACAGGTGATGTGTAGCAAGGCCAGTAGCACAAATTTCACAAGCAGTTGAAATAAAAAATGGCCAGGGAGATATTCATTTCCATCACTCCTTTCAATGGCACAAGAGTGCGTCAGTTTATAGCAAATTGATGGAACTAAAGAATGTGGGACCTTCTAAAAATCAAGTTTCCCACAGAACAAATTTGAAAGTTTTTTAAGATATATCCTTCACATTCCTCAATAGTGAAGCAATCTGTCTAAAGAACCTTTAACTTTGGCATATTCAAGAGCACTGGCAAATCATATTTAACCCTACATATGAAATTAATATACCCTACAAAAACACCAACTCAGCTTTCACTACCATCACTGCAAAGCCAAGCAAAGATTAACAAAATTGTTAGCCCTGGCTAGTCCTATTTAACCCTACATCATATGGACCATATATTATTTCACAAAATACCAACTCAATTTTCACTACCCTCATTGCAAAGCCAAGCTATTAATGGTAAAGATCAATAAGTTCATGCACTATTTTTCTAGGGTAGAAACAAGCATCCACGCGCCAGAACTTCCAATGATGTGTAAACTATACATGGCTATTAAAATTCTCAACCAGGTCAGATAAGGCAGCATATCGTGAAGGCAAATTTTCTGTCACAAGATCAAACCAAGTCTGGCTAAAAAGGGGCACCCACTATTATTTTTAAAGCTTAACAGGGATCACAACTAAATAAAATATATCTTCATATCCCAGGACAATTGATCAATACAGGCACCATCCAATCGTGGCGAGCAGACAAGCCAGTCCACCAGATTTACAAAAGCTCTTCCAACAGATGATAAGCAAAGTAATAGCACAGCTAGCATCAAAACAAGCTAACCTGGTTTCCCTCAGCATATCATCATTCTAGCTTTAACCCAATTCATTTTCTACTTCTATTTTCCTCCAAAATAAAGGTTTTCAACTCGCCATCTAAAGTCACTCCCCAGACAGACAAATACTATCAAGTGGCAACTGGCATTTATACTCTAATAGAAGGACAATCCCAATGTCCATAAGAAAATAATACCAAGAAATGTAAAAGACTTCCTCCATATGGCCCTCCTATACAAGAAAACCAGTAGATTCCCTTCTGAACAGAAAGACTTTATATCCTCTCAAATTATGTGACACAAAGAAATCATCTATGAAGATGAAGTTAACCATCCGTAAAAACAATCCAAGTCTTAAATTCACAATAAACTCCCATAATTGCCAAGAAAGAAATTAATGTGCAAAGCAATATATACTGAAAAACGTTGCAGATTAATTTTCTCTATATTAATGGTAAAAGTCACTGCAATACTTATAGAGGCTGAGCAGAGTACACCCATCTTAAGAACAACTAAACATCCAGATTCCAGATATTTTCAATCTATAGAGAAAGCTACAGAAAATGTATTAATTTGAGAAAAACCCATACCCTAATTTGCTTGAGGCTCCTTAACTCTTCAACTCCATGTCTCTGAGTCTCAGCCTGCACAATATCATTAATAAAAAATAGGGCAAATATATATCAGATTTCATTTCAAGCCATAGGCACTTCTGATATATGAAAGATAAAAGATTACCACCTTGGCCTTCTGCTCTGAACTGTGCTTTTCACAATATGACTTGTGCTGCCACTTCCCACCAACAGTCTTCATGGACATGTAGTAGCCAGCACTTCTAGCACAGGTGGGGTGAAATGTTGTCTGACAGTGACCAAAGTTACACTGCAACGCATGAAAATTAGTTCATATTCCATATTTCAACAACAACAATAATAATAATGAATATAAAAATAATTAAGATTTTGTCAGATACAATAACCCTCTTCGCCCCTATAGAAGAAACAAAAACAAAGTGCACTTATTGTGATCCCCACCTTTATGCAGACACCAAGATTACGATGGCAGATGATACACGTATCAATACCCTTTGACATTGCCTCCTGTAATTGCATTAACATACAATAGGTTAATAATGCAAAAGAGAAATGCAGGCTATATTATAGCAGCAAAAAAATATCTAATGTCTCAGGCCAAATTCTATCAAGAAGAATACCTTAAGAAATACACTTTATATACTGAAGTACAGAACTATCCAAGAAAATATATAAATATCTCACCACTTAATAAAAGCACATACCATTCCTTCAACGAGATTTATCTGCCCCCTCCGGAATGTTGATTCAAAGACCCACTACAATAGGGGATGCAGAATAATTCATTTCAGTTCAATGAGAAAAAAAAGATATAAATAAGACAAATTCAAGCGGTAGATGAGAAGTCACCTCAGCACAGAAGGCATGGACCCATTGACCACTAGTGGATTTCCTAAAAGCGCCAGTAGTTCCACCACATAAACCACATTCAACAACGAAATAAGGTTTCGACCAAAAGTTGACAGCTGGAGCTCCAGAAGATCTAGAAGACATTATTTCTTCACACAATTCGCAATACCATGGTCCAGTAGATTCTGTAACACTACGATAGCAATCCAAGTGAACTGCAACCTGTTAACAAGGAATCATTAAATTAAACAGATATAACACTAAGTTTTTGATGAAAAAGCATCGGATGAGTTTCAAAACCTTGCAACTGGAACAGATTAAGATTGGGTTCAACAATGTTTCCAACCGTCTGCAGATATCACATGATCTTGGGTGTTCCTTGGAAAAATTTGACCCCAACTTAGCAAAATCGGAACGCTTTTCTAATGAAACCCTTGGAACTGCCACCCTGGAAAGTGTCTCCTTAGCTCGTGGCATCATCGGAGTGCATGGACTAGCCCTACCATTGTTCAATACAGTCTGCATGCAGAAAATGAAAAAATCGATTAGTAAAAATTGGCTCATAGCTGCAATGAGTAATTGAAAAGGCAAATGATTAACCTCCTGATGAGTTGAATCATCTAGGGCATCTTTCCTAAATGATGAATTCCTAGAAGATGCAGCAGCAGCCGCAGTTGCAGCAGCTAGAACAGCTTGGGCCTCCTTGTACTTTCTCTCTTTTCTACCCCGCTTCTTAGCTTCTCTAATTTCAGAAAGATACTGGTTAGCAAGCACAGCATCCCACTTTTGCTCTCGCGGTACATTAATCTCCTGTGGTAGGCTCGTTGCGACATTAAAAACTAAAGTACCTGCAGGGATAGTTCATCCATCAATACATTACAACAAGTAGATAAACAGCAGGTTCCACGTAGTCCTTTTACATGCGAAATGAAAAGAATGAGCTAAAAAGTAACATAATAGCAAACTTATAAAGAAAAGGGAAAAGGAACGAAAAGAGACCACTAATCCGCTTTCTTGCAACGACATTGTTGAGTAACCTGTTCTGAAAATAAATAATCTCCCCTTCCACTTCATCTTCCGGAGACAGTTCTAGAACTCCCAATTCTCTAGCCTTCACTAACCGGTCTAAATTTAAACCATCAAATTCGCTGAGCCTGTCTTTGCAATTTGAAGGTTCATTCTGATGATTAAAGCTGACACTAGCATCGGAAGACACCTCCAGGTGCGAAAAATCTCCTTTCCCTGAACCAGTCCACCAAACATACTATTAGACCTCTCCAAACTAAAATTTAATAAATAATGACGGTGACAACTTACCAAAAGTCTGATCTACAAACACATCAGACTGCATCTGCAACAATTTCTTGTGGATATACGGGTGTACATAAGAACTTGAGAAACCTTCTGATATTCTGCATCAAAAAGGTTAATATCAAAAGACATTGAAATGTAATATGCACCCTCCAAAAGTTTCAAACAGGCACCCTATAAGAAATATTTGAAGTAATTAGTGGAATACTTGAGATTAGAAACAAGTGAAGTCACAGCAGCTGAAGTGAGAGAATTTCTCTGATCTGTTGTCACTGAATTCTGCTCATGTATAACAGCTTCTTCTGAATGATCTAATTCAGAAAGTCAGAAATTTGAAGGTTAGTTGATTTGTCAGTCGAAGTCTACATACGATATCAATTAAACATGAAGGAACGCTCACAAGAATAAAACAACACAAGAAGACACTGGCCTTTATTCAGCAACGCGTGCAATCATACAAGTACAAAGAATACAAAAAGGCAGCATCATGACCACTTTGCATGTATGCTGATATACTTGAGATTGAAGCAGTCATATTTACTCTAAAACTAACCTCATGACCTAACAGCACTATTGAACAAAATATGGGTGCCATAAACACATACTTCACTAAAGCCATTATCTCACAGCCACAGCATCTTTTACCACCACATCTTTGACATCGTTATCAAAGCAGTATTTAAGTGCATTTAATCACATAAATTACACATGATATCCAATGAGAAAAGAGTAACCTCACTACAACAATTCATAAGAAGTTTTAACAATGTTCGGATTTTACTATTTGAGCTTGAAGAAGGATGAAAGAAGATACTTCAGTGATTCAAGCAGTCACTGATCTAGCAAACAGCAGGAAGATATTTAAGAGCTGTATGGTTTACACAAAAAACCTAAAGTGTGTGTTTAGAGACAACTACAGAAGGAAAAAGAAAGCCAGATCATTTTCTTTCAGCCAGTAAACCCCACAAATTGATTTGAAATCTACCTAAGTTAGTTCATTTAAATTAGTTCTTCAGTTCTAGCCCAATTAGTTTCATTCAATCATGTGAATTTGTGAAATTTCTCTTTCTCGATGGATCTTGATTTTTTCTTGATGATCCTTCCTTGATACCCATCAAATGAAGTTCACAACGTATTCCTACACCTATTTGACAAATACTAATAAGTAATAAGTTTGAATTATACTAATCTAATTCTACCTAAATCTATAGTTTGTTCTAATCAAATTAGAACCACATCCTTAACAAATCTGTAAACGACCCTGCAATTTCCCACTACCAATTACAACTGATATTTTGACCAACCTATGGTTCAACTGAAATTGAAGGAAGTCATTATAGTTTCCAAATCCAAATTTCTACAAGTTTAAGAACTTGTATACAGCAATTTTGGCCAAATCCTTATTACTATGCCCTTTTAAAAATTAAACGAGGCACACGATGTATACTAGGAAACTAAGAGGATGACAAATGCATGACCCAATAACCAAGGATGCTGAAGTCTATGAGTAAACTATTAAATTTCAATAACGGGCTAAATATAATGGTTTGTGCTTCCCATACTAAAAGGTCAACCTTGTTAGTAGGGTTTCACTTGCACCATTATATTTAGCCACTTTACTTTGTAAT
>JAYMTH010002140.1:0-13161 GCA_036897465.1 Pelargonium australe
CCATTGCGTCGGGTGGGGTGGGGTTTAAAGGGGAGAGCTACCCTCTATTGTGTAGCTCAACTAATTAGTTTTTTTTTTTAAAAAAAAAAAAATGAATTTAGATATTAAGAGTACAAAATTTGAACAAAAATCAAATTGAGGACTAATTGGAAACAAATTGAATATAAGGGACCAAAATGTAACATTTTTCTATCAACTTCAGATAACAAAGGCTATCCACTGTGTCCACGTCGGCATCTCCCATCGAAATCTTTCGCCACGTGTTCAATAGATGTGAGCTAATTATCATCACCACCACGGTGATTCAATCACTACTCTAATTTGATTGAATTTTATAGTGAAACAACAGAAACACGTGTAATAATTGTCATAATCACCACACTCTCTGAGTCTATGTGTGTCTTTTTCTGGTTCTTTTAGCTCCACGGTGTTGCACTGTTGCTTCTCTGCTACGCCAAATCGTTCAGTTTTGTGGCTCCACGATGTTGCAATGTTTCTATAACGGTATTGATAAATAGTTTTTATATATTTTGCCGGTCAAACCATCCAATCAGAAACCGCTAAATTTTCTTTATACATTCAATTCAGTGCTTCGCTGAAGCTTTCACGCCGAGAAGGAGCTGTTCACGGCTTCTTCTTTGGATCGGAATTAGGGTTAGGGTTTGAGTATCGGTGTCTCGGTGTCTCCTCACATGCTGAATTGCTCAAGCTTTCGTCAGAATGACAGAAGTTTCTCGACCGCCTCGACGATCTGCTTTTCTAGACGCTATTAGCCTCGAAATCCATAAGAAGCTTCAGCGGGTTTGTTTCCTCCCTCTTACGAATCACCGGCATTTCCCGTTTGTTTTCGAGGAAAATATAGGGCATTGATCTTTTGTCTTTGCCTGCATGACAGCATGAGTAATTGATGTATGGCGTTTGGAATTGTATTTTGCGATACTTGTTCATGATTGTTGATGATATCTTGTTTTGCGAGTCCTACTTGATTGAGGAAGCAAAAAGTAATCGTATAATGGTGAAATTTGAGTCGAGAGATCTGCTGCCTTGAATCTTATTGCAGGCACTGAGTTCTCCATCGCAGAGACCTGAACTTTTGCAAGAGTTGTTCGCTGACATAGCTTTAGAGGTTGATGACCTAGCCAGAGGTGAGTTCATTTTTCTCAAATTTTTGCTATAGTTGGTGAAATGGAGACAGGGGAATACCGAGTGAACATTATATGGATTCATGCTAGCTTATTGTGAATCTAATTTCCTGTTCTTCAGTTTTCCTTTATGGATAAAACGTTGATAACATTTCTCTTAATCATGAGTGACATGGATTTGATAGTGTGAGGAGTTATGAGAATTTGGTTTTAACTTGAGCTTTTATTTTGGGTGTCATTCATGTTAACATGAGGATAATTGTTGATTACCTCTCAATGTTGGTGGATGTAAGTGATAATTTTGGTAGAGATGCACTTTCTTGATCAGAACCTATTTTTGAACCTACAAGTGCCTCTGGGTTTCTGCACTATTGTTAGTATGTATTCATGATAACATAGTATATAATATCTATATTGTTGAGTAGATTATGTTGATCATGTTATTTAAATTTGTAATTGGTGTTAATTATGTCTACTCTGCTAATTGCTGTTCTTTTGGGGTTCTGATTTCTGCAGTTAAACTAAAAGAAGATATAAGTTTCGGTAGCAAAGAAGATGTAATATCGCCAGCTGGTTATGACCTTAATGATCAATTGTGCTTTTATGATGTGCTTTCTGATCATTATGTCTTGGTGCCTGAGAGTGGAAAACCTATGCTTGATTTGATTGTCCAACTCTGGAGTCAGTCATTTGCATCTCATATCTTCGCCCTCTTATTCCACAAATGGGTGTGTAAGCTTCTGTGTAGGAAAATTTTGTTTCATTATGTTTGTGTGCCTAATTTGTTCTATATATATATATATATATCATTTGGGGAATCAGATAAAGGCACTTTGATGTTTGAAGTGTGTACTTAATGTCAAGCTTTCTCATCCACTCCTGGCCTAAGTGGAAGCTCTTCAATCCATTGGTCTATGGTGTTACCAAATTTTTTTTTTTCTGGCCTAAGCATCCTTGTATAACTGGAACCATGAGTCTTACTGTTCTTGGAATAGGACTGCTAGGAGCTATTAAGCAAAAAAACTGTTGCATGAGATGGCTCTAACCTTTCTATTTCAGACAAGAACTTCAAAGGATTTCTGTATCTTGGTGGTAGGTTACATGTAAAGTGATTTTTTAGGTGGAACGAAAACTAAGCTCAGTAAAAACATAAGAAAAGATAGCAACGAGACTGAGCACTTGTAAGGTGACTGGAATACAGTTTTAAGCATTTCACTCGTGGAATTTAACAATATTTTGCTTTAAAATTGGATGTCACGGCTGGTAAGACATCACAAAGCCAAGAGAATACTAAAGAAACATAACTATATCAATGTTTTTATCCTATTGTTCCTTCTCAACCTTTTTTCACACGCTGTAGTGATATGCTTCACACATCCACCCTGGATCTGTTAGACTCCAGTTTACAATGCCTTTCTAATTATAGAAGGTATTAATGTTGTTTAAATGAAGGTAGAAAAGGCCGTTAAAAAATGAAGGTAGAAAAGGTGTGTGTCTGTGTGTTTGTAAAACTGAACAAATTAACTGCTTGTAGTCATTATGAGTTCTATTTATTGGTTCTATTGGCATCATAACATTTGTATGATCGTATGTGCAGCTACTGGAAGCTCAACTTGACAATTCTGAAGTCCTCCTCCGTTATTCATCTGCTCTTGTTCAAGGTGCTACAAATATTTTCTGGTATGAATGTTAAAAACTACATATATATAGATTGATAATATATATGATTGGTTGTGTAGGGCATTAAAGCTATTGGCTTTATTAAATTAACATGCACTATTGCTAAGTTAAGTTCAGAGCAACCAGTTAGTTTCATTCCCATGTGGAATATCTGAACTTTCATTTTTTTTTCTTTCACTTTTGTCCTCTATGATTGCAGTGGGGAAAAATGAACTTTAATTTTGTCAACCATTCAAAAGTTTCCTGTTCTTTTTCTTAATCTTTTCATGTGAAGCAGAGCATTGGTGTTGCTTCTATATATGAAGGTTAAGTACATGTAAAAGCATTGTTGTTATAACGGTTCTATCAGAATGATATATTCTAAACTGAAACTATCAAAACCCGGTCCAAAAATATCTGGAGAGGTGGGCAGTGCTCTCTGTATTTTTCTCTGCAAGACTAAGGTTTACATTGGGCAAGAATGAAAGCAGCAATGCATCAGAATATATAATTAATTTGTTACAACCAGAATTCCATAGTTGTTATCCTGCAAACTGATCAATTTGAGTCTACAGACATTGTAAAAAGGTGAGATTAGCTTAATAACTCATTAAGGATATCCTTAGTAAATACATTGATCCAGATTGCTCTTGCATATATGCATTGATCTATGCTTGAAACCTTCAAAGTTTTCCAATCAATTCTGAAGGTTGCTGATGTGGAAATCTTCTCTCTTATAGTTATATCCGCTAATTGTTTCACAAAATTTTCCGTTGTTACAAAATCTTTGGCAGAATCCTTATGTTAGATATCTTCTCATCTTTAGTCTCTAAATTGCAACTCATTGGGGCTAATAATATTCCCTTTCCCTTTAATAAGTGTATAGTGACTTGAATCTATAGTTTTTAGAGAAATGGAACGTCAATTTATCACAGTTTAATTTTTATTTTTTTAACAAAATCTAGACAGCAACAGATATCTGATAACTTTGATTTTAAGTCCTTAAAGCTGCTTTTGATCATTTATGTATATGTACATTAGAAATAACATGTTTTGAACTGTTTCTCTTATTAAACTCTCTCTCTCTCTCTCTCTCTCTCTCTCTCTCTCTCTCTCTCTATCTCTCAATAAGAATGAAAGAAAGAAAAGGAGGGTAAAAATAATGTTACTGGTTAAAGTACTAATGATTGAATCAATGTATTCGTTTCAGGATTGACATCCAATCAAACACAAGGCGTTTCCGGTCCCTCTTTCGTGTGAGGATTTATCTAAGGACCAAACATTTTTTATTTAGATGATATATATCAGTGTTAAAACATTGCATAATGACATGTTTTTTCATTTAGTATTGGTTTCTTTTGTGGAGTTCAGTATCTTCTTGAAGAAGCTGCTTCGGAGTCCACGCGGTTGAACAGAATTGCTCCTCAGGTATTGCATCAACACTGGATTTTGATTTGGATATCTAGAATTCCATAGAACGTACATTCTCAATATGACATATTCATAGAGCAAAGTAGATTCACATTTCTTCTATTGTTCTTCTCAGGCTCAGAGGGATTTGTATCTTCTCCTTTCAAGATTTATATTGTTTTACAACTCTGGTAGGCTTCATTTCTTACTTTAGCTTTGCATGTTGAGGCAACAAATCGTATACTAGGCTATGATGCATTACTTTATGCAGTCGACAAGCTTGAAGCCTTCTTGAAGCATTTCCCTGTTTTTCCAAATGCGTTTTTGCTTGGTGGCCCAGCAGACATATTTGTCATCGAAGTTTCTGATCAGGTGAATATGAAATGCAATATATCCTTGATTCATGAAAAAATGTTTTAGTGTGGTATTACTTTATCTAATGGCTAGTTTTATATTTCTTTGTTCAGCTTCAAAAATTGAAGGTGGAGCCAGTACTACTCCATTACCTGTCACATGTTAAAGTTCTTCACGGTAATACAACTTTTAAGCTTATGAATTAAAGAGTATGCACTGTCTAGATCTTTATGCGAGATGTTTTGATACTTTCTACAGGCATGGAACTGAGAATGAGTACGAGTACAAGGTTAAAGACTTGTTTGTATAGCTTCACTTCTCCTGGTGGTCCAATGTACCCTACAAGAGCTGTTCGTCATGCAGCCTGGGATGCATTAGATTCACTTTTCCCTGTGAGTAGTTCCTCAAAATCCCAATAACTAATACATATTGCATTTAGGGCTGGCAATTTGAGTCATCACCATTTCAATAATCAGGTTGGATTTGTGTCAAATCCGTGTAACCTGCCAATTAAACGTGGTCGTGTAACTCATTTATTGACTTACTCATTTAAGGGTTATATTGTAACCCGTTTATTGACTTACCCATTCAAGGGTAAAGTTGTAACATTTCAAACATATTGGGTACAAAATAATTCATCATTTAAACATGCTAATTATTTCAAGCTATGCCGGGTCAATATCAACCCTTGTTGCATTGATCAACTAAATGTTTCATAATGCACACTTTTACCTGCTGATGTTGCTAAGTGTCACTCACATGCCTTTAACGGATTTGAGGTTTTGAGATTCAAGTCGATTAGATAGCTTCTAATTTACCGAAAATGATTGTGTTCTCTTTTCTCCCATTCCCTTCTAGATATTTGTAACGCTGCCTATCTTTACATCATTTCTTTTTGCATTTGTTGTTGTGGTGGTGCAGGTTGGGCGATATCCACGACATGTAATTAGTCTCTTCTTCCGACTGCTATATCCATGGTATTGGCCCTCTTCTTGTTGGAACTTTGTAATGGCATGCGTGATGACAGTGTTGTATCCTTTATTGAGGTTGGTCTTCTCATCTTGGGAGAAACTAAGAAGGCCAAAGAGATCTTAGAAAGAAACAAAAATTAAGCCATCAATGTTCTTGTCGAGTTTTGAGCTTAAGAGTGTACATTTAGTGTTTGTATGATGTGTTGCATGTGCATAGTGTGATTTTGCTTCTCACCTGTTTGAATCTGTCTTTGATCTTTGTTGTTCTTTACTAAAGTATGTTAAGGCTATACCTGGTATTCGAGTTGCATTCCAAAACGGTTCGGGTCATAAACCTTTTAGGCCATAAAAAATTTGCGTTTGATTTTACATTTTTTTTATCGGTCCTAGTATTATGGAATTGATTTGTTTTTACATGTAAATCAAGATGAAGGATCATTCTCCTCGTAGATAAAACTGTGAAACTTCCTCAATCCGAAGTAGTCAAGTTCTAAATCAAACTCTGAATATTTCTCCAAATTAGTCTTCAATTGTTTTTTCAGTCTTTGAGCTTCCAAGTAATTTCTTGAAATTCAATGGTGGAATCATTGTATGTGAGAGGGTAAAAAGTTCATTACTTTTCAAAGGTTCGTTTTGTATTAACTTATTAGAAAAATACTTGATAACTTATTCATGTCTCAAACTGCAAGGGCCAAGTCTTGCAACCAATATACTTTTCCCCAATTGTTGTTTTGTTTCACTAGCCAAAAATACTGATACACTGGCCATTCTCCGCGGTGAATTGACAAATTTAGGCAAATATACTGAACAAACTCAACCAAAATATGACAGTCGCAACTGATAAGTCAGTCTCAATGCAATCTTTATTCAAGAGAAATACCATGCTAAAAATCTGTAACTGCAATGGTTGGAATGCTATATTCAGATGGAATGTAAACGAATAAGAAAACCTAATTAGTGAACTAGATTATAAATTACATGTAGTAAGAAACTAGAGCTAGTCCATATTCCTCAGCGAACTCCTTCAACCAATTTCTAGGTTTCCAGGCTTAGTTATCACCATTTCAATTCACGAACATATCCAGACGTTGAATAGTACTACAACACATAACGTCAAAGATCCACACAAGGTCAGGGGAACAACTAGTCCTTTCCTGGACAGAATATAAGATAGAAGAAACTCTCAACTTTACCTCGATATAACTTCACCAACCAAATCAATAATAATAAGTGGTATATGAACAATTAAACGACTTGATAAACATAGAAATCTACCTCAATGAAGCTTTTCCGGTTTCAAGATGAAGCGCCTAACCAGCGGCGCGTGCTATCAGTCACTTGTAAGGCTCAATCCTCCAACAGCATAATAGAAGCGTCTTTTTTCCCGCTTCCACATCCCAATTGTGAAAATAAACACAAGGATTAAAATAGTTCAAGGCACCATAAGAGTCAACAAATTACATTATGCAAGTCCACTCCCACTACAGTATACCCAAATTGACGGGAGAATCCCGTAAACCAATTGTCTGCCAATGCCTATCGAGTAATTTATCCTGAATCTAGAGTAGGGTTTTGGTAGAGAAGCACAAAATAGTTGAGGATGTCACATCAAACACAGAATGGCCACATATTATGCTAAAAAGACACCCAACAGAATATAAGGAATAACTTAAAACTAATCTTGCATTGCTTCAGAATGATACTTCTCCAAATCAGCATCGAGATCTTCGGCGGATACCTTCTCACCACGGCCTCTTCCCTGTCCACGTCCCCTTCCCCGTCCACGGCCACCACCAGCTCCACCACCACGCAGCCGTCCTTGCACACCACCCCTAGCTTGCCCGCTTCTGAATAACCATGTCACCGACAGATTAGCATAGAGTTATATATCAATTAAACCAGACCACAAGCAAAAAAAAAAAAAAAAAAAAAAAAAAAAAAATAACAAGATTACAAATTCATTCATCTATAAAGTTGCATAAATTGGTTCCAAAATCAATTTACAGAGGAATCTAACACGTTTCGGATCCTCTAGTTACAAGGTCTATTACTTGGGTAGGTTTATTGGCTTAACAGATAATCTTGAACCTCTCAATTTCATTAATGTAAGTTACAGAAATCTAGAATCAGCAAGATAAATTCCAAATTTTGATCCCATCCTAAATATTTTTTAACTGAAAAGAGATACAATACGTAACAACCCAGTTTCATTGCTCATCAAAGAGCATATCGAATCATATTGTAATAATATCGACTAAAAATAATTGAATAATGGATAGCTTGTGCAATATATGATTTACCAAATCATATGCAGAAGACCCTTATGAGTATCACAAGTTTACAGTTTACAGCAAATAAATGCTAAACTATCTAGTTTACACTGAGACAGTCACCATCAATCAAATACACACATCAAATTTCATGTTATAGAGGACCTTTCAAGCAAAACTAATCAAATGAACTTATTTTTCAAACAAATATACTTCACAACTAAACGCCAAGCAATAACTCTGAAGAGACAACAGACATGTATCGTGATTTCATAAAAGCAAACTCATAAAATATTGACAATTTTGGGAACAGAATAAATTGAGATTTGTGTAACAAAAAGCATACCCTCTGGGAACTCCATTAGCATTTCCAAAATTTCCATTAGCAGCTACAGGAGCACCAGCAGTTCCAATGTTTGTTCCAACAACCTCAATCTTCATAGGTTTCCCATCAAGTTGTACATTGTTATATCTCTTGACCGCAGCCACAGCATCTGATCGTCTTGAAAAGACAACTTCGGCCGTTCCCTAAGAAAAAGAGTTTTTTTTTTCTCTAAACTAAAGAACAAAAGAATTCATCAGAAGGACCACTTTTAGCCAAACTTGAATAGATACCTTCGATCTCCCACTCCTATCATAATGGATGGAATATCTTTTCAGGTCACCAACTTCAGAAAACAGTTCCTGTATACATATTGAAATTAATGTCAGAAGAAAACAATCAAAACAGATCAGGTGTTGTAAACTATCATGTTCTGAATGCTATCTCACAACATTAAATCAATTCAGAGAGCAAAAATTACATAAATGGCAACAAATGAAAATCCTATCAAACTGGATGTGACATAGGAAGGCTGTTCAAATGTCACAGAAAACATTCAAAGCATACATGTAATTTATCATTATCAAAAATAAATTTGAAGTGTCAATGTATATAAAATATGGAACCCCGACAGTCAACAGTGAATAAAAGTACACAAAATTACATACAAAACATTATTTCCAAATGAAGTCAATATCAAAATATTCAGCAAAAGATATGATTGCTAATGCATCTTAATCTAAAAAGATATGGAAACACAATAATGAATTAACCTCCAAAATTCAGACATAACATGTTGCAAGATAGAAACGTGACGACTATAATATAATCAACACTTCATGAAGCTTTTCATAATCAAGACCGATCACAAGCTATATCATTATCGTCCATGCATGAATTCAACCAGCTCAAAACAACTAGTTTGAACTGCGAACATACAGCCAAAAACTAATATCAATATTATAGAAAGCTTAGGCTTTTTATTAATTCAACCAAACCAACAATTCTCACTGAATGAATTGAAAATAGCACATCAACTAAACATGTAAATCCTGAACAAAGAAACTTCAAGGAAGAAAATGTCTCTACTTCACATGGTTGGATGGAAAGATCTGTGAGGAAACAAACAGAACAACTCACTGTAAAACAGATGAAAATCCAAATGTAGGCAGACAAATAATGAATATTTGAGCTACAATTCTACAAACATAGCAACCTTAGGCTTTGGACTAATTCGATCACACCAATTAACTGTAACAACAACAAAGAACATAAAATATGTAAACCAAATTTATGTGAAGCTTACATAAACACGGTTCAAAAATGTGATCCTACACAAACAACTATTCAACCAAAATGCATTAAAAAACAAAAAAAAAAAAAAAAAAAAACTAAATTTATAAGCAAAGAATCACAGAAATCTCAAACTTCCTCTATTTTTGCATAATTCGTTCATATATTGTCCAGACCTGAACCATGTAAGCATAAAAACAGAACTGCAAACATGAACATGAAAACGAAATTACTTTGATGTCCTCGTTGGAGACGCCATAATCTAAGTTAGATATGTAGAGCTTGGTCCCAGTTTCAATGGAAGAAGCACGACCAGCTTGGGTCGAGTACGCCATCACCTGATCCGCAAACATATCGTGCTTCCATGGCGCATCCGGTGCCTAAAGCACAATAATCCACAGCCAAAACTCAAAACATAAGAAAAATTGTAGAGAAAATCCAGAAACTAAAAGCAAATCCAAGCACGAAATAAGAAAAAAATGATTCTGAACAGATCGAAACCCTAAATCACCTTAGCAGCAGCAGCATAAGGTGCGGCACGAGCGGCGGTTCGGTTAGGAACACGGCGAGCGGGACCGGGACCAGATGCACGGCCACGGCCTCTGGAGTTTCCGGATCCTGACCTTTTGTTGCTCTTGATGATGTCGTCGAGGGACATGTCTAGACTGCTAGACATCTTTTGTTGCAGAGAAGGTTGGAATTGGGGGAAGAAGGAATTAGGGTTTGCTCCAGAAGGAGAGAATGGTGAGACAAACGACCCAAGTCAAAATTAAAAACCAGTTGGTGCCACCGCGGGTAGATTCAGACTGAGTTTGGTCAGATATGGCCTGTTTGGATATAGGATTGACAATTGTAATATGTGATGTGGGTTTTGTTTGGGTTGTTTTTATTTTATTTTATTTTTCCATTAAGTCACAATTAGTCTTCTTCTTTTTTTCATAAACAAGTCACAATTAGTATGGTTACATGCTATATGTTGAAGTGGGTGTTGTCTCGTATTAAAAAATCATAAATGAAAGTGGTTAAATCATAAAAACAACTGAAATTTTACTAATAACATTGATCTTTTAGAAGTAAAAGCTCAAATAAGTGTATTTAACCAACAATTTGTTGTATAGTTAATATGTCATTACATTTTTAATAAATATTAATCCAAATATTACAAAAATATATATTTACACGTGTGAAGTATAAAATTTATACATTTGTGTTGTATAATCAACACAAAATTGTCTCATAATCTAATTTTTATTGGTTCTAATCATAATAAATGAGACTAAATATTTATGTATTTTTTTTACTAATTGGGGACTTTGTGTGGATATTTATCAAGATTAAAGCATGCTTATCTAGATGTTTTTAGATTACAATGGCTAAAAAAAACTACTCTGAACTCGAGTGCCCTCAAGTACGAAAGCACGAGAAACTCTATTCATAGACTTCCCAAAATCAACATATTAATTTCATATTTGAACATAAAATCCAGGGACATTTGTGACTAATTGACTTCATAATTACATTATGACAAAAAACGAGCTCTTTAGCTACGCGCGTGTACTATATATACACATACCCAGACGAAGGTGAAGAATCATGTTGCGACTACGAAGCAGTGAAACCATCCCACAAGGCCAGAGTCTGGACGGCACAAGCCGAACCAACCACAACGAAAGCTACAAAAACAGCCGGCACGAAGAAATCAGTTCCCGACCTCACCATCAAATGAGCCGGCAAGCAAATCGGAACCGCATCCAGCGGAACCT
Organism: Pelargonium australe; assembly: GCA_036897465.1. Lineage (NCBI taxonomy): Eukaryota > Viridiplantae > Streptophyta > Magnoliopsida > Geraniales > Geraniaceae > Pelargonium > Pelargonium australe. Next base: position 11,185 of record JAYMTH010002140.1, read on the forward strand.
TAACAAAGCCATTGACGCAACACGACCGCGACGGAGACGACGACGGCGAGATGATCGACAGGAAAGCAATCTCCGGCGCAAATGCTCCCACGGCCACCATCGCCGTCAACAGAGCCGTCCATGTCGCCGCGTAGATCATCGCCGGCCGTTGCGCGGCGGCGCCGCGGAGGATGGAGTGGATGCGGAGCAGAGACCGAGACAACATGGAATTGAGGAAGAGAAGCGTCAACGGCTTAATGTGGTGTGAGAGCTTCGATTTTTGTTATATATATGCGATGGAAGTGAAGAGGTGGGAGCACGATTGAAGTATTTGAAACTGACCATATTCGATGCGGTTGCTTATATATGCTGTCACATCTCGTCATTGGAGAGACTGGCCGGCTCACGTTTTTCTTGACTAGCTAACATCCAATGAGAGCGTGCCATCTGGCAATAGAGAGTCACCAACAACACCTCTACAGTTTGCTATCTTCATACATAAATCCATATCCAAATATTTGGCAATAGCTATATATTCATGTTACAAATATCTCAGTATGTGGCTATGTGCTCATGATGGGTCCATAATGTCACAGAGAGAATGGCTCTCCCTCATGCGCCTTAAGGATTGTATTCACTATACGGCATAGTCTTATACATACTTGCGAGACGGATGTTGATAGGTGAACTACTTGTGCAGATATACTCTCATTTGTCTCATTATGTGCTTACTTGACGGACATAGAAAAGACTAGCCCCTCTCTCCGGAAACGAGAGATTTGGGACGGGTCCGATTCTGGTGATAATGTACCTCAAAACAAACATTTACATGCAAATGTGTTTTAAGAGTTTCAATACCTAATTCAGCAAATGAACTAACCAACAAAATATCCAATCCATCTGAATTCTTAGTTCTTATGACCTTAATTAGCAAATTTAAAAATTTAAACATTTTACTTGTAAATAAACACAATTTTATAGCCACATATGTGAAAGAACATACACCACATGAAAATAATAGGACCAAAACAGTAACAAATACAAAGAAATTGGGCAAAAGCAGTTTCATTGAATCGAGATCAATACTTACATAATACAAGCATTTTTGTCAATATAGACACACAAAAGATTGAAATCCTAATTCAATTGACAAAATCCCCAAAATCCCAAACCCTAGCCGAGTCAAATTCAAGAGCTCGTGAACTTGGTCACTGCCTTGGTCCCCTCTGACACGGCGTGCTTGGCCAATTCACCGGGCAACACCAGCCTCACGGCGGTCTGGATTTCCCGGGAAGTGATGGTGGGCTTCTTGTTGTACCTGGCGAGCTTGGAGGACTCCTGAGCAAGCTTCTCGAAGATGTCGTTGATGAAGCTGTTCATGATCCCCATGGCCTTGCTGGAGATCCCGATGTCGGGGTGGACCTGCTTGAGGACCTTGAAGATGTAGATCTTGTAGGTCTCGACGTTCTTCTTCGACCTCTTCTTCTTTTTGTCTACGGCGGCGGCGCCTCCTTCCTTGGGAAGTTTCTTGCCGGCCTTGGGCTTCTTCTCCGCAGGAGCCTTCTCTGCCACCGCGGACTTCTTCTCCTCCGCCTTGTCGGCGGCGGGTTTCTTCTCGGCGGGCTTCTTCTCTGCCTTTGGCGCCATCAGAAATTTTGAGGGAATTTAACAAGAAATTTAGGGAAATGTATGAGGTGAGTTGTGAGCGAACGGTGAGCTTGATGAGATAGAGAAGAGTATGGGATTGTGTTTTTATAGAAGAAGTTGCTTGGTTTTGATTGGGTTTGAGACGATGTGGAGGATCGGTGACATGCCGTAATATTAGTCGTTGATTCTAATGAACTGTATGTGAGGATCGACGGCTGGAGAAATATGTGAAATGTGGTTTACGTGGCAGGTGGATCCAAATGGGTTGCAAGTTGTTTGCCACGATGTGCGGTTTGGATCGATGACGCGGTACTATATTTCCAGAAATTCTTCTTTTTTTTTTTTTTTTTT
>JAYMTH010002141.1:0-13159 GCA_036897465.1 Pelargonium australe
TTAGCCTCACTCCTCACTTTTTATTTATTTATAAACAACGTGACATCATACTCGAAGTAACAATATTTCTTACTCCCAAAGAGAACGTTACTCTAAACCTCATCCCATATTGTTGACAAAGAGACTCGAACCTGAGATCTTAGAGGAAATCTAAAGTGTTTTAACTACTCCTCAAAATAAATTTACCAAATAGTTACATATGAAAATAAGATCATGTATTTGACATGCATCCAAACGGCAAAAAGAAAACCAATTGAAGGTACCAATATATAAGCAGGCATTTTATGTGTGTGGTGATCAATTAACCTAATTATTTGTTACCATCCATGTTTATAATGTGAGCTCAGTACATATGTTTAACCCTAGCTAGCCAATACAATTTTATTACAAGAACCTTAATTTAGTAACTCATTTTCCTTTAGTATGCGACTAGTCGTTGCTACTCTCGTTCTTGTCATGTTGGCTTGCGTTTCTGCTGTACCGCCTTGCACTCAGGTTATCGGCGAATTGGCTCCATGCATGAGCTTCCTGCGAGACATCGGCATCATCAGGGTGCCAAGCCCGCTATGCTGTACCGGGATCCAGCAAATAAGTCCTTACTTGATAGGTCAATCTGATCGAACGGACATGTGTGAGTGCTTGAAGATCACGTTGACCCGAATTACTGGATCCTACGACCCTAATTTTATGCCCGATCTACCATACATGTGTGGTTTTACGTATCTTGACCTCCCTCCCGTTGACATCGACACCAACTGCTCCAAGTAATTCATTTTCTTCTCCTCCTTCTCTCTCGTTATAATTAATCGGGATACCTCTAAGTGTGCAAATAGGTGCACGAACACAAAGAATAGAGTTTTGTGGAATGCGTAAGTCGAGATTCTTGTGAACTTAATTTGTGCACGTACATTTTTTCATTAATTAGTTGCGTGATATTGGAATTCACCATAATATATGTATTTATGATCTAAGAACCACATAAATATATACTGTATATTATTATGTTGCTAATTGTTATTGTGTTTTTGTGTTTTTGCGTGCAGGTTTTAATTTGTGCAAAGCATGTTTTTGGCGAATCAATTAAAGACGATAGACAGCACCAGCAAATTATACTACACAGAGAGTTTTGTAGCACAACAATAGTTCATTTGTAATGTTTAAACAAAAATATAAACACAAAATAAACCGGTCCAGTTTTTTTTATTTTCTGTATACCATTTCATCCCTCTAAATAATAATAAAATGTACGTGCACAAATTTAAAAGGAATGTACAATAAATCTATTGTTGATGTCATGAAGTCATGAACACCACCAACGCAAGAATAAGATATCTCGAACGTCCTCCGTGATCGTAACCGAAATCCGTCTTTAATGTCATTTTCTAACCTCCTCGTGAAACTCCTTATTCTGCCTTGAGTACCATTTTATAAACGCCTTGTGAAACACCTTACACGTCCGTGTATCTAGATTGAAATCGAGATCACCGCTTAACAACTTAAGCTTGTACCCAAGGCTATTCCAAGTACAATCATGGTACACAAGAGGAAAATTGATTCAATGCATATGAAAATATGCATAAAAATGTTCAATCCTTTTCTTTTGTAAGAACAAAAAATATTTATACTTATACTGAAGTGATAACATTCATGATTTTGTGCTTGGATGACGTTTTTAGACTAAAAAGAATTAGGCAAGTGCGAGTGCGAAATCATGGGGTTCTATGCGAGTCCTCAAGAGCTTAATGAAGAGACACATGGAAGAAGGATAAAGAGGAACTCCGTGTGCAGGTGCTGCACGTGCACCGCAAGTGTCACGTGTGAGCTGTGTAGATGGTCCAATTCTTGTAAACATTCCATTACCATTTAAATGAACCATAAAATTCATGTTCAAACTAATTTCTTATTAAAGTTCAATCACAAAATGTACGACTGAATGTACCCCATTAAAGTTAATTTTGCCACTTTTTATCCCCAAAAAATTCATTTGTAAAATAATTTAACAAACAAGCTGTAACCATAAATCAACTACATTGATCAAAGTAAGTTGAATCAGGCGATTAAAACGTTTTAAATTCCTTTTAAGATCTCAGGTTCAAGCTTACTTACCGACGAAACTATGTGTGATTTACGGGTTAAAAGTGAGAGCTAGGTCGTGTAGCTCAACCGATAGAAAAAAAATCAACTACAGTGAGGAGTAGTATAGCAATTTAGGCCTGTTCTTATTTGCTGCCGCTAACACAGCTTCCTGGAGTGCGCGCTCTCTGTCCTTCCGGCTACCAGATTCTGATATCAAAGGTAAGCCCTTTTCTTCTCCACATCCCGATTTCTTTCATAACCTGTGTTTGCGAATCACATTTTTCGGACATCAGATTCGATAGTTTTACTTCACTAGTACTGTATTTGATGCCCTTCAGCTCAGCTCTGTGTTTTCAGTTTACGTCGAAATCAGAGTAGCAACTCTTGAAACTTCGATTTGTTTTCTCAGCTACAGAATCGAGGGTGACTCGTTATTTTGTGAATTTTTTTGGTTACTTGATCGAGTGTAGGCAATGCTGAGGTTTTAGAAGATTGAGCTCCCAATTCTGAGATTTATGATTTTGGGTGCTTGATTTATTTCCCTCCCCTTTGGGTGAGTATTGAAGTTCTTTATGGTTGTTTAGAATATGTGGAAAATGGACAATTAGTGTGCCTGATCTGTCAGTTTGGTATAGTTGTAGCAAAAAGTTTCAATCTTTCCTGTAATGAAGATTTCCTGGGTTTTTCTCAGAGCATCACATGAGTTGCAAGTTGTAAATGACATTGTATTTTTTAGTCCATTGTTCGTGTTCTTTGATTCTCGTGATTACGGTCCTTAACTCACAGTTTCATCATTTCTTTTAGTAGCATATACTTCAGAGAATTATGGTTTGGAAGCGCAGTTTGTCCATCTCATCCACCGTCATCAATAGAAGGTTACACCCTTCATCCAGCCACATCCTTCATAACAACACCGACACCGATGATACCAAATCACATTATCATACTACAACTCCATCTAGACCCGCTGTTAGTAATATCTTGCCACAGGGGCTCCACAATGGAACCACCACATTTGGCCCTTTGTTTCGGGGGGATTTTTTTCTCCCTAAGGGGCTTGGGTCTTCTTTCTGTAGGTATATGTCAAGTACAAATGGAGAAGGTTCTGACAAGATTGACGGCATTAGTTATGTCTCAGACGTGATCACTGATAAGACAGTTGAAGCTGTAGCTTCACAAGGCCCTGTTCTGAGTGAAGTGGCTGTTGCTGCTGCAGATTCTTTATATCCTGTTGCTGCGTTGCAGTACTTGATAGATGGGATTCATTCTTATTGTGGCTTACATTGGTACCTCTTTATACATACATATATATCTCCTTTTGATCTGATGTTAAATGTAGGATATACCTATCTTTGTTTGTATTGTGAACTTATTATACTGCTTTGATTACTTGATATAGATCTTCTTCCAAAGAAGAAAAAGAATGATTACCTAATGTTGCTATATTCTATATGACACGCTCTAGCGCTTGGAATCCATTCATAGAATAGTTTCCACTGTAAAAGATGCATTCAGTGCTGATGAATTTTTGATGAAAATTGCTTTGAGGTGTAATGTTTTTATTTACTAAGAGAAACAATTCATTTCATTTTGAATACTCCTATTTCTTTTTGTTGTGGGGCTAAACTTTTGAGGGTTTTGTTTAAATTCTTTCACTTTATGCAACTTTAAGAGGCTTTAAGGATGAACATGCTGGCCGCCTATTCAATTTTGCTTTGCATGGTAGGTATTTGGAGAATACCAGAAGCCATAAGTCATTAACATAGGAACTAAAACTTGTATATCATTAGGATGTAGAACTATTTCTCAGAGAGGAAAAAAAATAGCTTAAAAGTAACTTAAAAAAAAAGTTGATTGACTTTACACTAAACCTTAAGAGGGCTGAGCAGGTCTGGATCATTCTTTATTACAAGTAAAGTAACGATCACTATCATTAATTTAATTATAGTGATTCCAGCGAAGGAAAACAGAGCCTTTGAAGTAGGTGAGATTTGCCTTTGTTGCAAGGCATAATGTCTTAGATCTCAGGAACATCTAATGAAAATCCTTTCAAGTGTTCGATAGAAAAGAAAGTTTAAGCAAGTTTATATGTAATTAACAACCTTCAAATGAATGATATGCATAATAGCTGTAAACTTGTATTAGCATTTGAGCAAAGATTGTTTTCATACATGTGTTGTACTGCCTAACCTTTTTTTCAAAATTTGTTGGAAATGAATGTGTTCCTATCCCTCTTCAGGTGGGCATCAATAGCTTTAGCAACTTTATTAATTCGAGGGGCTACACTTCCACTTCTTATAAATCATGTCAGAGATGCATCAAAACTTAGGGTCAGTTTTGTCATTCCTTCTGCTTAATGTTATTGTCTTGTATGGTTTAGAAACTTGATGGTCTTTTATCTAGTGGATTAGAGGAGCAAGGAGTTACCTTAAGCAATATTAGAAAATAATGCTTTGCTTTGATGTAGTTAGAGAATAGGGTATCTTTGAGGAATTAAATAAAGCAGACTGTTACAAGATTGATGCATGATTATTTTACTTTTCATTTGCAAGATTCCCTGAGCAATATTATGCGTATACATATCTGTTGCCTATGATGTCTGGTTAGATAATTTCTATGTCAAACTTAATTTGTAATTGGAACAATGTATAGGTATTAAGTTTCACGCTGTTCATCAATGTATTCCCAAATTCATAACTCTATTCGTGCAGGAATTAATCATACTGCTCGCTCACTATTAATCTACTTGCAATCTATTGTCCTATTTCTTGCGTAAGTATGTCTTATGTAGTAATATACCTTCATTTTTTCCTTAGATAATACCCTAATCTTCTGGAATTAGCACACTCAAGCTCTCCTCTTCATGCTTCACATTTATAATACTTCAAGTTTATATGTACTGTTCTTCCTGCTGGTTCACAACATAGAATCTGAACTACAGTAAATCACTAGTTGAGTATGTTTTGATACTCAACAGCATCTGGACTGTTATACATGCTAGATAGGGCTACAAAGCAGCCTCTATAGCTTTGGATTTTTCATCATAGGTTAGTCAGGAAGATGGCCTTCTCTGTTTCATATTGTTTTCTTCTTTCATAAGTTTTTTTTTTCATGTTTTAACTGATGTCCTGATGATAATACTTGTGTTCACATATCTTGGCTGAAGCCATCATTGGTTCCTTTAGTTAGCATGATATGACAAGAAGTATAGAATTTTGTTGTACTATCCCTCCAACCGTTTATGACAATAAGTCCTCCTTCCTACTTTTTATGCAAGATATGTTGTATTGTTATTTGCATATACTGTTTTTTTTTTTTCATCTTTTGCGGTAATTTAAATATTTGGTTATATAATCAGATTCTTTGGGCCAAGTTCTGATAATCTATCAAAAGAATATTTTTTGTGTTATGCCCAATGTTTTAGCGATTCATAATGGTATGCAGTTGATGAGGCCACGTTTTGAGGAACTGAAACAAGTGCTGGAAAATGAGGTATAGGTTTTTCCCTTTTTCCTTTTCTTTTGAGTTATAGGGCATACTGGACTGTTACTTCATGTGGCAGAGCGGGTACTGATCAGATATTAGTTTTGCCCCCTCACTGGTTTTGATTATTGGTTTCTTGCCTGCTATTGGTGTGGTATTACTGGGCATTGGTTTGTCAGCCCTGTTTACATCCTATGGGGCAGTCCATTATGCTTCTCACAATTGAGTGTGATCGTAAGAAATATTTTAGGTATTGACCATCATTCTAACTCCTGAATTGAATGCATCACAGGATCTTCATGTTTTCTTGGTTAACCACATCTTCATTTACCTTGCAATCTACTTAAATTTCTGATTAGATATAATAGCTCCATATTAATACATAATGTTTAGCAGGAGTTGGATGAAGATGCTGAGTCTAAGCATAGAGAAAAGGTTAAGGCATTATTTAAAGAGTAAGCAACTACTAGTGTTACTTAAGCTGCTACTGCTTACCGCTGATCTTGTACGAGTGTTTTTCTGATATAAATTTTTATAGTGAGACTATTATTTTTCTTTTGATGGATTGGAAGACTTTTCTCATGAAGATGATATATAATTGGAAAGCTGAAGGAAATATCACTTTGTCATTCCAACATCTGAAGTGTACCTGAGTTACACTTCTTTACCACCTGTATGGAAGTTTGTGATTTTGCTCAAATATTGTTGTCTTAAGAAATGTGCAAAATAAAATCTGAACTATTCATTTAGTGTGTCTTAACTCATCTTAGTTATTGTTTTTGTGGAAAGAAGGCATGCTTCCTACACTTGTCAATGAACTGTTATACATGGTATCAACTATATGCCCATTTAACAATTTCATTTTCTTCTTACTAAAGTTATATGAGTACATATTTGTTTTGTATTACTTTGTTCCTCTGATGAACTTTGATTTTCAGTCACCCTTTTCATAATTATTCTCCTCTTTTTAGTGCAGATACGGAGTCACTCCATTGTCTCCAATAAAAAGAGTATTTGTCCATGCTCCTATCTTCCTCGGCTTCTTCCTTGCTGTGAGATGCCATTATAACCTTCTTTGGCTTCCTGTTCAATTTGTTTATCATGTATATCCAAATTGAAAGGAGCTAAATAGTTTTATGCTTCTGTTACTCATTTTTGTAGATTAGAGCCATGACTGAAAAGGTGCCATCTTTTCAAAGTGGTGGAGCTCTCTGGTTTGTTGATCTCACAACTCAAGATACCCTTTTCATTCTTCCACTTCTGACAGTATTAACTTTCTGGATTAATATAGAGGTAGATGTCTTACTTATTTGATCATTTAAGTTTTATTATGTGTTGCTGAAGATTCGCACAAGAGATAAAATACGTGTTTCATTCTGGAAATGTAGTCCTTTACATGCATAATGAATGGAATTGATTTTGATAGTAAACTGAAGGTTAAGGAATTCCTTTTGAAATTATGTAGTATTCTTGGTGGAGTTTAAGTTGTAAAATTATATGAAAGCACTTCTCCTGGGTTAAAGTTCAAATTTTATTAGATTATATATTTTCTTAATTTATTATATTCAAGAGAACCAACACAGTTAAATGCGCTTTTCTTCCTTATCTTTGGAATTTATTATTCATTTCCATTATTTTTTTCCTTATTGCTTTACTAATTTACTGTTGGGTTATATCAAGTGTATACTGTTGACACCCTCCAATTCCTCAGTCTGATTTGAAAGGTAGTCTACATAATCGACCTTCTGGGATCCAGAAAAAGCTTTTGAGAATTTCTGCTATTATTGCGATTCCATATCTTGCTGCTTGGCCCACGGTATGTAAATCTTTTATCACCCATTAAGCATATAGCTTCTACTAGTACAAAATCTTTATTGTTCATCTAAACTCGTAAATTATGGACCAATCTGGAAGACTTCTATCTACTGGACTTTATGGTTAGGCTCTGTTGTTTGAATATGAATAGTTAGGAAAATGGAATTGGTTTGTGATGCTACCTAAAATTACAAAAGTTAAAATGAAGATTAATAAGTGCACCACGAGGCGCCACACAATCCCATTCCCAGGACCAAACGTCTCGACCATGATGGAGTGACATGTGGCGTCCGAGGGCCACGTCATCACCCCATTTCAGAAAAATGACTCAGCTCACCATGCCGAGCATCTCCCTCTCCAACGAACACTTCTCCCTCTTTAATGATGGCTTCTCCCTCTCCAATGAAGCCTTTTCCCTTTCTAACGAAACATCATTCAATATGTCACCCATCAGGCCTCCTTCCTTGTGACGAGGTAAAGCTACTGGAAGTATTTCGTCGTGACCAACTAGGGCTTGCTGCGGCAAAACACGGTGATTCCGGCACGCCCCCCTCTTGCCCGCTGTTCGGCTGTGGCGCTCCTCGCCATGTCACTTCCAAGGCTCCGAGGTCGGCCACAACACTTAACCTTCAAGAGACTTCCAACGTGCCCAAGGAAAGCCCGTGCGTTTCCAAGGTCCCTGCCTCACCGGGCCACCACCAAGCTTTCCACCTCGTCAGGTCACCTCCAAGGCTCCCTGCCTCACAGGTCACCACTAAGGTCCCCACCTCGTTGGGTCATCTCCAAGGCTCCCGCCTCATGGTCACCGGTCCATCACCACATCTCACTCTAATTTTGTTCCTTTCTAGTTGCATTTATTTTTCTTATTATTGGTGAATTTTACTTGAAGTCCATGCACATTGTGATTTAAAGTTAAACTTGCATTACTTGAAATTTGTTCCTCGCAGGCATTTTTCTGTTATTGGCTCACCTCCAACATTTTCTCATTAGCATTCTTTTCAGGTGTGTATTCCTACTTGGGTACCTATGTTGGTTCTTTTAGTCATCATGGAAAATTTTATACTGAAATACTGTACAGTATGCCAATTTATCATTATAGTGGGAAGTGTGAAGAACTTTATTGCGTTAGACAGATGATTAACAGATTCATTATAGAACCCAATTAATTTGTCCTATGAGATCTGTAATGTTGTGCTCAATAATCGATAAGTGTATCAGCTGGCCAGTGGTCTAACCCTTTATTTTTTTGGAGCGTACGTCTAACCCTTTATGTACTGAAAGGTAAAATGCAAATAATTGAGGACTAGAAATTACTCAGCAGTGCATGAAATAGACAATTGTAGCTTCATTTACAAGTGCAGAGATATATGTTTGTTTGTTTTTGTTTCTTGTAGAAATCACTTTACATTGATCCTTGAGCAGATGACTTATTGTTTTGGCATGTTCTCTTATGTGTCTGAAATTGATTGTACAGCAATTAAACTCCCAAAGGTCAAGAGGTTCCTGGATCTTCCTGAAGCAGCACCGGCATTGTCTTCAGCGTTGAAGCAAAATGTGGAAGACGAAGAAGCTAAGAGGAATTAACTTATGAAGGGATGTGGTGGAAGAATAAATTTGAAAATGTGAATATAGAGAGTTACAAGCACCACTTAGTTGGTTTCCTTTTCCCTTCTACACAATACTTTTGTTTACTAGAGAGTGCTTGCATTGCCTGCAATTGCATGCTAGACTTGTTCATGACTATAGCCTATTTTTCCATGAAATGTTTGGTCCAGCGAAATGCTGATCCATGATTTAATTGTTGGACGGATCAATTTGTAAAACACTCCTACAAGTGACCATGTCATGTGATTGTGATGAATACATTGTACATGTATTGTTGTGTTTCTGCTGCAAAATGCTTTGTGGAAAATGAGGCAATGGGTTGCTTAGGTATTACATGTTGGCCAAGTGGTTAACACTTTGGAGAATCATTGACGCTCCCTTCGAGGAGTGAGAATCATTGTTATTTCGAGTATGATGTCCCGTCGTTGATAAAAAAAATAAAGTAGGTTTGAATTATTTTGAGATTTACAAGGAATGAGAATTATTTGCTTAGCATTTGGAAATTGAACGAGAATCATGAATATGATTTACATTTCAAAGCCATTTTTGTGACAATTTATTATTTAAATACGAGGAATGAGAATCTCATAACTATTCTTTATTTCATCATTAAAAATTACTCTCTGATCTCAAAATAGATACAAAAGTAAACAACTATTTTGAAACGGAGGTTGCATAATTCATGAGCAGTCTAATTAACCAACCAAGTCATTGACATGGAAACATTGTAAAAACTATCATCTATTTTTATCTTTGATGGTAAAATTGGTACTACACTGTTTTAACAACCTTAAACAAGATAAGGGGCCATTGCAATGCTGGTACAATGATGAGTATGTGAAACAAAACCCAAAATACTGTACCCTACGGAACCAAATCTATGTATGACATGGTGACACCTATTTTTTTCTTAACCTAACCGAGTTACTGAATCAGTTGTGTTACAATGTGTCTAGCAACTGTAATGCCCCTCCATGAAACAGAGCTTTAAAATTCACTCCCTAGAGTACATACATACATGCACCAACTCAGCATGAATTGCCGACCTGGTGATGGGAAGGTTTCTCCCATCATCACCTCTCCTTGCTTTGGAAATATTCGAAAGAGCCAAGAATTCAACATCTGTCAACTGATAGTGTTCCTCGGGGCCACTGACCGGCCATTAAATAATCACATGCCCCTGTTAAGATAATAACATCGACATCAACATCTCAAGTAGCGTTTGATCCAGCCACAAACCATGCAGAGTACAGCTGCTCAATATCAAATGGAATATTCATCCAGAAGCAGCATTCTGAAAAGGCCGGTTGTATGCAAGTGCGATAACATTAAAGACTAGGAGAATTACCTATGGAGGTGAGGTGAAGATGGCTGATCCGGTGAAGACCTTTGAGCAGAGCTACTATGGAACCTGTGTTCTTCGAACACCACTCTTGACCGGCTTCCCTCATTTAATTGTGAGGCTTCATTCACACCTGGATACCCCACAGGTCCAAGAGATCCGAACTCAAGCTGTTCAGCAGAGGAACCATAACTGGTGTTATGATCATAAGGGTACAGCATGACAACAGAAGGGTGAGTTGGCCCATTAGATGAAACCCCGCCCTGGTTCATGGCTGGTAAGGGATACATGCTGTATGCCATATTAGCTGAGCTACTCTGTGCAAAATTTGGGCGGATGGGACCATTTTGAGACTGATATGAAGCATAGGAATCATTTCTGTTTGTACCCCATGGTCTGTCAGCACGGCTACCATTTGCTGACATCCTGTCCGCTCTTGAGCTCTGTTTCTCAGCTTGGCTACGATTATGGCTTCGGCCAGCACCTCGAGGCTTTGAATTTGAATTCCAGTTCCCTTCTCTTTCACTATGGTGTTCATTCCTATCGTAACTGTAATTTCCCCTCCTGCTACTTGAAGAATGCCGGTCACGGGCAGAAACCTTCTGAAATGTATTAAAATTTATTGAATATATCAACACCAAATCTTAAATATCCAGAAAAGTTCATCAAGTAAACTAATGACCAGCATACAATGCACAGCTCGAATTTAACTAATCAAATCAGCTTTGAGTACAAGCATCAACATATCATAATACAACACCTAGTACATTCAATTGCATTTTTAGCAATACAGTGAAAACACAATATACACAGATAATTAAACAAATCAATATTATAGCAGCTGATTAATATATATGCATAAAAAATTAGTAACCACAACCATACAAGGGTAAAACTATATTTAGACCATTTCAATTCATGACTAAAGTCACTTACAGACCTACGTGGTTACCAAGAAAGTTACTCCCCACAAAACATAACAAACAGAATGTTTCGATACATAGCTCTAGGCCAAACTATTTTAAAAATAAAACAGAAAAGGAAACAAATTTCAATAGCATAATTGAAATGCAACCAACATACAGAATAATGTATATGTGGAGAGTAATTTAATTTTACCGGATTTGGCAAGTAGGTCCCAGTCCCACTTCGATATCTCGGCATTTCATCAACATATCGTGGGTAAGCATTGGCAGGTCCATTAGAAACAAATTGGGATGGGGCAGCTGGCACAAGCCGAGGCCCATAATTCATAAGCTGGCTGAAGAGATTCATGTTAGCAGTAAGTGGTCTTCCAGGACCATCCCAAGGAAAACGGCCTTGCAAATAGATAGGTGGCACAACAGGTGGAGGACAAAGCATGGAAGCAGAATTTCGTGAGTATTGGCAAAACCTCCCATATTGCAAATTATGCAAATGACTAAAAAAATCGCTATGAAGAATGTCAGGCTTAAGCTCTGATGGTTCAATAGAAGCAGCACTTCTCGTAGAAGTACTTGACACATCCAACCGATCATGTCCCTCTGATGGACTGAAATTCTGACCAGAATCACTGTTATCCAGCTGTTCTTCCACTCTCAGATGGTTTATTGATACATCAGGAGCACGTGTTTCACTTGGAAAATTGTAAAAGGGTAGCATTGTAAGAAATGGAACGGGAGGCCCCGTGGGATAGAATGTATATGGGGCAACCCCAGAATTATCCATAGCTCTTTGTCGTGAACCAGGACCTAAAAGCATCGGAGCTATAGGTATCAATGAATCTGATCCACTTGTTTGTGCTGGTTCATATCCAAGTATTTGATTCATTGGATCATTCAAGGATGCAACAGAACCAAGTCCCATGCTCCCTTCTAATATTTCACTGCCCATGTTTGACGAATTCCAGTCTCTGTTGTCATCATCTGCTTGAGTAGAGGAATGCTCTGACACGCTTTTAGCTTTATCATACACAGAAGACGTCAATGAAGAAGGAACTGTTTTTCTACCCCGTTTTTCTCTACTAGACTTTATTGCCTTCGCTGAGGATGCTGATGACCCTTCCCAAGAACTCTCGGAAGAGGTTTTACTTCTCAAAGAACTAGCATGTGCGGCAACTAAAGGCCTTGAATTCACAGTTCTATCATCTAAGTATGCTTCACTTTCCCTGTTATCATGATAATGGGGTGTTTCTAGATTATCTTCTTTCGTTGACACTTGATTATCTTTAGCAAATTTATGTTGAAGTCTTTCATAATTTAAAGATCTATCAGGTTGAGATGAATGGACAGAGTTATAACCTGCTGAAGTTGACTGCTTGTTGTCATCTCTATGATGAGGTTCAAAAACCCCATTATCATGTTCAAAACCTCCGCTGGAGCCCCTGTCCTGCTCGTGCCAATAAACATGATTAGCCTCCCCAGAGTTCATTTCTGCAGAACTAAATTGTTCAGTATCTGGCTCTACTGAATCTTCTGGTTTTGAGTTCAATCCAATGCCAGAAAAGTAATGAGTTAATTGTGAAGGCATCAAACCTTGTGGAAATTGCATGTGTGTACCCCAAGGAGTCTCAAGCAAGGGAATATTTGCAGGAACTATTCCAGCAAAATTCCTATGACCATATCCCAAAGATGCCAGCATGGACGACGGAATTGGAAGAGGTAAGTGACCTGAAGCTAAATTAAATGGCATGTGCACTTGCCCGCTGAAGCGACCTGTAGACGATGCCATCAGATTCACAAGATCCTGCTCTTCCTGGTGCATTCCCTGAGGTCCAAAGGGAGAAACAAATTCTTCACCCATGATACTCAACCCAGAATCATCATGGTAACTACTAGCACAACTGTTTGAATCAGCACC
>JAYMTH010002142.1:0-13154 GCA_036897465.1 Pelargonium australe
ATCTGGTCCAAAGAAGGGAAGTAGGTAAATAAATACTTTTGATTAACAATGTTGCCATGCTCTTTGATGAGGTATAGGAGACTTGTACGCGGATATCCTCAGATGTAGCTTTGAGCATCGTATCAAGTGATAATATGTTTCTAATGTTCTTTTCTAATTTCTAAAAAGAAAATACTTAGATGCATATTATAGAGCCATCCGACTAAGGAACTATAATTGTCTATTTCTTTTTGTTTTGCATCTTTGTTCCCCCCATCCATTTCCTTGTTCCTTGTACTTGTTCATGCTAAATTAGATTTGGTCTTGAAACTTGGAGTTTAATATCATATTTGCAAGGTTGATCACTATTTGATATTTTCATGATATGAATCACTAACAATATGTTGTCTGTAATGGATAATCATTGAGGATATGCCCTTAGAAGAATCTTAGTACAGTGCATTACTTTTGCTGTATTGTAGTTTATTTCGAGGTGATTCAATTACATTGCAAGCGTATCAATGCTAACCTGTGGAAGACTACAAATATCACTGCTTTGTTTATTCATCTTAAATAATTATAAAACTCATAATTGTTTTGTGGTGACATCATGATTAGCATTCCAAATTCGATTTGGAGTTGTTTGATGATATACTACTAGCTGAAAAAGTTCAGTTGTTTATATTATCCTGCAGACTAGAGGAAAAGAGTGTTCTTTAGTTGATAGTCATATGATACAATTTGATTGATACTGGGGAAACAGAGATATATGACATAGTTGCTTCTTCATTTGGCCTAGCAAATTTATGGTTGCTGATGAATCATATTATCAGCAAAACTGACTGTTAAAATATTCATTTATAAACATTTTTTATCTCCAAGATTTTTTGAAACTCAGTATAAAACGTTTTGTGGTCAAAGCAATTGTTATCGAAGATATTGCATGAGCTAAAAAAGATAAAATAAATTGGTGTCTATATCTTACCACACTTGTTTTTCTTTTGAAAATGTTTCTATGGGGAGAGGATTCTTCCTCGGAGCTCGGTATAATACTGATTGTGTCACTATTCACGTTAGTTGAGCTTGTGAAGGGATGTTAAAATTTTGTTTCCCCGTAAAAGATATTATATACCCGTACGGCTGTACCTGTACGTTGAGGGATGATTTTTCTTAGGTATCCTTGTTAATAGGAACATGACACAGATCACATACTGGGGTGAGCTTCCCCTCCAAGATTTGTGAGACATTTTTATGTTAGGAGAGCCGTCAACTATAGTTTTTCTGGGGTATCCTTGTCTTTTAAAATGTACAGTTAAAGGCTTTAAGCCTCCTGTTTGTTGCCCTATCGTTGGACTTCATTGAAATCTCTAGCATTAAAAATTATGAACTGTTGGTACTACTGTCAAGTTAGAAATAAATTGTTTAAGTGGCTAGTTTACTGTCATGCATGGCTTTCCTTTTTTCTTTATCTCATCATATCCTTCTTTGGGGAATGTTTTGGCAAATGAATGTTTGCCCTCAATTATTGTACTGCAGGTATGTTCCGTCTTTTATACCACCTCCTATGGCCTCCAAGGGCAAAGAATCCGAGAAGAAGGTAGTTTCAGAATATAAGTCTTGGGTGCTTATTTGTATGGTTGTGAACCGACTTTTGTTTTCTAATTTTTCTAAACCTTTTGCACCACTTCTAGAAAGAGGAGGATAAGCCCAAGGAAAAAGAAAAAGGGAAGTCTAGGAATATAGATCATTTTATGGAGGAGCTGAAGCATGAACAAGAACTAAGAGAGAGGCGGAATCAAGAGCGTGAACACAGGCGTGAGGGGCGCTACACTGAAACTTCTGTTGTGAGTATTCTCTTAGTATTGGTTTACATGTGTTCATTCGTGTTTTAGAGAAAAAGAGGGGGATAGAGATAGTTCCTCTGATCTTGGGAAGGAACTAAGCAAGGCTATGACAACATAGCTGATTATGATATGCATTTCATATCATACTGTCAACTGTCCTATATATGTATTCTTGTGCTTTATTCAACGTTTTGAATTTGCTCATGCAATTATTTTATGAGCACATAATTATAACAAAGCTACTGCTTTTCAGCCAAGTCGCTTTGATGAATTGCCTGATGACTTTGATCCAAGTGGAAGGCTACCAGGATCATTTGATGATGGTGATCCGCAAACTACCAACCTTTATGTTGGAAACCTCTCGCCTCAGGTCTGAATTTCCTTCGAAGTCTCTTATTCTTAGTGTTTTTATCATTCATATGTCCTGAAACTGAAAATATTCCGGGTGCATAATTTTTCTCATTGGTTTTAGGTGGATGAGAATTTTCTTCTACGGACTTTTGGAAGATTTGGACCTATTGCTAGTGTAAAAATAATGTGGCCTAGGACTGAAGAAGAGCGAAGGCGACAGAGAAATTGTGGCTTTGTAGCTTTTATGAACCGAGCTGATGGACAGGCTGCAAAAGATGAAATGCAAGGTAAATTTTTAGGTGGCCTTCTCATAGTATACTAACTTCATGACAATTAAAGGCTGAGCACTTCTATAAAGTGTATAGTTGGCCTGTATAATTCCCATATATATGTACGAGCTTATCTAAAATTGGTATATGGGGATAAAAAAGGATTGAAGAGAGTATTCTATGTGACAGGGGTGGTGGTTTACGAGTATGAGTTGAAGATTGGTTGGGGTAAATCTGTTGCTCTTCCAGCACAAGCACTACCAGCTCCCCCACCAGGACATATGGCCATCAGGAACAAGGAGGTTTGCTACTGCTACTTAATTAACTTTCGACTTCAACAAAGGTTTTCTATCATGGCATGATCTTCTCTAAATCTGCTGGCCCATGTTCTAATTTTTAAATGTTATCTATTTTTGTCATTGACAGGGAGCCACTGTAGTCTTGTCTGGTCCATCAGGCCCTCCAGTCACTTCTGTCCCAAGTCAGAATTCTGAACTGGTAGATTTATTTTTTCAGTTAGTTAATTCTAACTGGTTTGTATTATTTCATGAATGTGACTGAATAAAAAATTTATTATATACATATTTTTTCTTCACCTGTCAATGTGTTTTTTTTTTTTTTGTTCTCATATGTCCTGTTGGTTCTTGGTGTCTAGGTTCTTACTCCAAATGTTCCAGATATAATGGTTGTTCTTCCTGAGGAGGACCATCTCCGCCATGTGATTGATACAATGGCACTGTATGTTCTTGATGGGGGATGTGCATTTGAACAAGCAATTATGGAGAGAGGTCGTGGGAATCCTCTTTTCAGTTTCCTGTTTGAGTTAGGCTCAAAGGAACATACCTACTATGTATGGAGGCTCTATTCTTTTGCTCAGGTACATCCTACTAAATTCCTATATGAATATGCCGCCCTGTTTTCCTTTGCATTGTGCAATGTGCATATCAGCAGCTTCCTTGAGTATTATTGATTGTTATGTGGTTGCACAGCCATCAAATCTCATTAGTTGTCACTGGTGTAATATGCAAAACAAAGTGCAATGTTTTACTTCATTTATTTTGTAAAAATAAGTATTTAACTGAAGATGTGTCGACGGGAAAATGTCTAAGGTGGTTTGGGCATGTGCATGTAAGGATGTATGTTAGCCCATGATGGAAAAGCTGAGATAATTTAGTCTGGAGAAACTAAAATGGGTGGGGGTAGGCCTAAGTTAATATGGGAAGAAGTATTAAGAAGAGGCAATGAGAGTGCACGGATTAACAGAGAAAATAACATTAGAAAAGATGGACTGATAGGAGTTGGGGAGAATACAAGTAGAAGATTCAGGGGATAAACTTAAGGATTCATGTAGCCTTCCCCAATTTTGTGAAAAGGCTTGGTTGTTTTTGTTGCTATAAAAGATAATTTTCTGGTCTGAGGAGAATTTGTTTTTTCATGAATGCAGGGTGACACCCTTCAAAGGTGGCGTACAGAACCTTTCATCATGATAACTGGTAGTGGAAGGTAATGAAGCCCTGCTGTTTGATCTTGATTCGTATAGTTACTTAAGTTACATGAATAATGGGAGCATGTCACTGTATTGATTCAAGATGTCCACTGATGTTTATTCCCAGATGGATCCCGCCACCTCTGCCTACAGTAAAAAGCCCAGAACACGAAAAGGACTCTAGTACAACTTATGCAGCAGGAAGAAGCAGGGTACTAATATCTATGTCTGTTTATACACACATTCAATGTTCCTCCCTCTTATCAATTATTGAGGAACAAGTGTTTTATAAGAGATGACAATTTTTCTATGCAACTTTTTCAGCGTTTGGAGCCTGAACGGACACTTACTGATCCACAGAGGGATGAGTTTGAGGACATGCTGCGTGCACTAACCTTGGAAAGGAGTCAGATAAAAGAAGCCATGGGTTTTGCTTTGGATAATGCTGATGCCGCTGGAGAGGTAATATGATACTTGTTTACTGGCTAATCTATTCTGAGTTTTCATTTATTAGTTTAATTTTTTCAATCGTGGATCTTTTGAGACTGTTGATGCTGCAATTTCATTCTGTAATGGTTCATTATATGATTCTTACTATTAAGCTGAGATCTAGTTACTAGTAAACTGGAGTATTCTTTTGTCTTCTTAATTTAATTAGGAAAAAATGAGAATGGTATTAATTCTTCTAGAGTTTTTCTTTCAACTATCAAAAGTATTTTCTTAAGTTTAAATGCTTTGTTGATTGCAGGTTGTCGAAGTTCTGACTGAATCCTTGACTCTTAAAGAAACTCAGATTCCAACCAAAGTTGCAAGGCTCATGCTTGTCTCAGACATACTTCATAATAGTAGTGCTCCTGTAAAAAATGCCTCTGCATACCGTACCAAGTTTGAAGCAACATTACCTGACATCATGGAGAGCTTTAATGACTTGTATCGTAGTGTAACAGGGAGAATAACTGCCGAAGCACTAAAGGTAAGATTTCCAAACACCTGACAACCCAACCTTTATTCTGTAATGTTTGATTTTGTTTGTTCTGCTTCTGGTTTTAAATTGATCTGTTTGAGTGATGTGCTGCAGGAGCGTGTCATGAAAGTTCTTCAAGTATGGGCAGACTGGTTCTTGTTCTCAGATGCATATGTAAATGGATTGCGAGCTACCTTTCTTCGTTCCGGGAGTTCTGGTGTAATCCCTTTCCATTCTATATGCGGGGAGGCACCAGATATAGAAAAACAGACCAGCTCTGAAGATACAGGTGATGGGGGTAAGACCAATCAAGATGCGGCATTGGCAATGGGTAGAGGAGCTGCTACAAAGGAGTTGATGAGTCTTCCCCTAGCTGAGCTGGAGAGACGTTGCAGGCATAATGGATTATCACTTGTTGGTGGTAGAGAAATGATGGTTGCTCGATTGCTATATCTTGAAGAGGCAGAAAAACAGAGGGGATATGAACTAGATGATGATCTGAAATATGCACTGAGCCATTCAAATTCAGGTACATATGCAACTGGTCGAAGAGAAATTAATGTTGAACCTGAGCCAGCGGGATTGTCTGTGTGGGATGGCTATGGGGTGGAGGAAATGCAATCTCAAGTCCAACGAACTGCACCTTTAGCTCCAACGCTTCCTATTCCCCAGCCTGAACTGAAAGCCTTCACAAGGAAAGAGAAAAATGATCCCTTTTTACCAGCATCTAAATGGGCTCGAGAGGATGATGAAAGTGATGATGAACAAAAGAAAAGTTCTAGAGGGTTGGGCTTAAGTTATTCATCTTCTGGAAGTGAAACAGCTGGTGATGTTCCAAGTAGAGTTGATGAGGTGGAAATTGCAACAGAAGCAAGCATGCCGACACAACCTGACACTGGGATGAATGAAGAACAAAGGTTGTAGCTGTACCATACTTGCTCTAATCTATTTAGTTTCATTTTCGGTGTTAGTCTTTTTGGCAGAGATACAACTATTCTATTTTTTTTTAGATGGCATTTAGTTTCTTTTCTACCTTTCTTCTTCAAGCAGGATCAATTGGCTAGCATGACAAAAATCTCTCATGTCATATGCATCTACTGTTTAGTGCTAGCATGTGGCTTATATTATTATATAAATGGTGATTAACTGTCCTTTCTGATTGCAGACAAAAGTTGAGACGTCTGGAGGTTGCTTTGATAGAATATCGCGAATCTCTTGAGGACCGAGGAATAAAAAACTTGGAGGAAATTGAGAAAAAAGTTGCAATTCATCGTAGACGGCTACAATCTGAGTATGGGTTATCGGATCCTAATGAAGATGTTCCAGGGAACAGTAAGTGCTCATTTAGGAATCAAAAGCGATAATAATGCAATTCAATGCTAATCTTCCTTGATTTTTTTAATATATGCATGTGACTTTATGGTTGGAGTTACAAATGCTAATCTTTCTAGAATTATAATTATTCTAATTATCTTCAACAGATGCTCTAGTTGGAGTTACAAATGTGTGAATATTTATCCATTTAACTACTCCCTCTGTTCCTAAATGAGTGTCCTGTTTGTCTAGTATTTTTGTCCCAAAATGAGTTCTCTATTTATTTTAGG
Organism: Pelargonium australe; assembly: GCA_036897465.1. Lineage (NCBI taxonomy): Eukaryota > Viridiplantae > Streptophyta > Magnoliopsida > Geraniales > Geraniaceae > Pelargonium > Pelargonium australe. The sequence continues at coordinate 6,498 of JAYMTH010002142.1, forward strand.
TAGTTATGCATGAATTACCAATAGTATCCCTACAATAAGTTACTAACCCCTTGAGTTTGTTACAACACATCTATGAGGTTATTGGAAAACCAAGACCCTCATTTTGGGACGGAGAGAGTAATACTTAGATAAATCATGTGGGGTTGGGTGTTTCCTTTGTTGACACTTGACTTGTCTGGTAAACCATCTGATTCTAAGCATGTGGATCATGTCTGGTATTCAAAATGCTTGTTTTTTCATGTATCACGCTGGCAGAGTGACAATTTCTGTTAGTATATGTTGTCTTTTTTTTATTGCTAACTTATTGGAATACTTCAGTTCTTTCTATAGGAAACTTAGTAAGCATTAGAAATATTTCCAATAATGCTGGTTAGTTATATACTCCTGTCCTAAAATGAGTGTTTCACTTTCACCTTTTTGTAGAAATGAAGGATGAGTTAGTTAAGGTCACTCTTTTCCTCTAATACCTCGTGCTATTGTTGTAACAAACTTAGCAGTCTCTGACTTACCTATAATAGGAATGCTGTTGGTAATCCATGCATAACCAAAAAACCAAAAACAAAAATAAGAGAAATAAAAGACACAGATTTGGGGATGGAAGAAGTATTATTTATTATTTTAAATAGATGAACAATCCCTGGCATTTGAAAGTTTGCCGTTCTCTCCCAGTGCCTTGACTACTGATATATGTACATCATTTTAGAATGTTTAATGTGTATGATTATTTCCCGTTTTTCTTAAAATTGCAGAGAAAACATCATCAGAAAGAAGAGAAAGGCAGGACGATAGTCGGGCTTCTGCAAGAAAGCGACATCGTAGTGAAAGCCGAAGCGAGAGTCCACAAAGGAAGTTAGCAAACAGAGAAAGGGACAAGGATGATTTGGACAGAGACAGAGAGCGGTATAGGGAGAGGGATAAGGATAGAGAGAGAGATAGATCCCATGATTTTGAAAGTGAAAGGGGGAGGGATCGGGAAAAGAGTGGAAGCCGAGAGAGGGACGAACATGACAGGGATAAAGGCAGAGAGAGGGATAGAAGGAGGAGAAAATGAGTTATCTGTTCATGGAATGTGGTGAAGTACACAATTCATCCTCCATTGGATGGGTTTTTGAGATGTGGACCTCATAAATTTAGAGCATCTGCCATGTTTCCTGTTCTCAATGAATCAAGGAGAAAAAAAAAGCAGAATCCATCAGTTTCCTGTTGCAGCATCTTGTAAGAGAAATCTGGCCCCTGTTATGACTTTTGTATGGCTTAATGTATGTTGATTTGAATTTTGAAATTTAGAACATTTTCAGTGATCAACAATAGTTAATTATTGATTGAGAGCATTGTTATTTCAAATGATCCTTGTAATTGAATTGAGATCTATGAGTTGGTGTTCTGGTATTGGGACCGGATTATCTACCTGAATACTGTCAGTGAAAATGCAATGCAAACAACACGAAACTTGGAAACTGAATATCTAGCTTTGTATTATGCTGTCTCTGGCTAGTTTGAATATCCGAAATGTTCGCTTTCACAAATTGTCTCGATCTTGTTATGATGATTCATGATCAGGGTGCTGAGGACATGAACTGCTGGATGTATACCAAACATGTTAGGTTTAATTTCTTGTGTCGATTCTTTTTTAAAACATAATTTAGTGTCTAACCCAGAAAATACTGCAAAAACTTTGATTATAAAAGCAAAACTTCAAATGAAACACCAATGTTCTGTAATTCACAAAATTGAACAAAATAAAGTCAGATTATAGAATTGCACTGGTGCTTATATAAATATTTTAAGAATAAGTCCGGTGCAGTAAGCTAAAACTATATATAAAATAAGCCTAAATAGTTACAGCTAACAAGAATTATCCAAGCAACGAGTGAGGGAAAGGCATCAGAAGTGATTCGAGAACTGCTCCTGGAAATCTACAAAGGTCACTGCTAGGGCCGCAGCTTCCTCAGTAGCCATTTCTTTCTCAGCGACACATCCAGCGCCAAAAATGTCTTCGCTTTTCTTTCGTCTTCCAAAAGATCACAAGCATCCAGCAAAAGTTCATCATCAATGTCCGGTATAGATTGTAGTGCATCAATTGCACTTTCTATCGGGATGTTGCTGCTCTTCTCTTCCTTTTTCTCTACCAATTTGGTAACTACACCTGCCATCTCAGAGAGAGCTTCATGCATTTCCTTGCTGGTTTTCTGCATTTTAGCGGAGCATCCAAAATCTGCTGGTGTTATAGTTTCGAGCTTTCTCTTTTGATCATAACTTTTTAAGTCCACAGCTGGTAGTTGGAGATATCCAGATACTCCATCCAATTCTACAGTTTGGATCTCAAGGTCAGTTAATGCCCCTGCTACTGTGCCCGGGTCTTGATGCTTCAAATTTCCGTTCAGTCCTCTATTCCCATAGATCTTGCACAAACCACTGTAACTCGCTAAGAATTTATCTCTGTAGTTGATAGCAGCTGGATGTTCCTGCATAAAGCAATAGATAGGTGTTTAATAGCAGTAACAACTGAGTACATTTAGTATTGTTCCAGCTCCAGTAGTCATGTAGAACAAACAGGCTACTCTGAAAGCTTAAGCTATCCGAGCCATCTTATTAATTATTTAACCACAATAAGCAGTTGTTCCCTTACACAGATGTTTATTGTCATCCCTTCCAAAGAAGCATGGGAATTTGGAAAATCCGCCAGCTCTCCTTTCCTTCTTATATGTGTGTGTGTGTAACTTTTGGGAAGAGTAAGGGTATCAGGAAGCTTTTCCTAAGACGAGGTTATCTGATAAGATGAGAAATGCAAGAAAGAGAACTTATGGACGGCCAACAGATGAGAATAATAAGTTGGAACACACCTTAATATAAGCTTCCCAGACATCATTATCTGCTGTTACCATCTGTTTAGGTTCATCCCATGCAAATCCACCATGATTGAGAATATTGTTGATGTCGTCATACTGTTTCATCAAACAGATATACCGATGTTCTAGAACATATCTATCACATTGATGTCCAAACTTTTCATTGAATAACCCAATCAAAGGAGTCCAGGCTAGATCGTTAAATGTGTGGTCAATCTTATTCCCTTCAAACTCCTGCTCTAATACAAGATCAATGAGATAATGGTCCATTTCTGGTGTCCAATCTAAATCAAGGGGATCTATACAGGTGTAGTGGTCATCTTGCTCCTGACCTAAAAAATTAAGAACCAAGAATACATTCAAAACCAAATAAAAGAATTAAGATGTACTTTTTCTTTTGATAACACAAATTAAACAGTTCCAGTTACGAGACTAGTCCCAGCAATGTTAAATACGTGTTACAATAATTCAATAGTCGCATTAACACGACAATTATCTGCCATTATATCTAGGAGAAGTGTCAATAAAGTGATGTGAGCGCTTCACTGAGGTGAAATGCATGTACTTAAAATACAAATGATTAAAACTAAAATAGTAGTGACATGCTAACAACAAATGTGCTATTGCACAAGGCTGTAGGTTTAAAACCTTGATTACAACCTACGTTTTCACATCCTACAATAATTTCAACCTTTCCAAGATCCAATCAAAGAATTAGATGGAAAATAAAACCTGCAAATGCATTACAAACAAATTGAGTAACGTAGCATCTAACTAGATCCATGCGGCAATCAGTTTCTTCTATATTATAAGAAATTCATGGATTTAAATCAAAGCTTTAATTTGAAGAAGATGCATACCGGTCATCAGAACAGGTAGTTCACACATGAGGTCGGCACTGTGAGCCAAACGATTGTATCTCCCATCAAAGCTTTCTTCTCCAAAAATTTCACATAATTTGGGATAGCTTGGCACTGTTTTAACTCTATATGGTCTAGCTTCGGGGTGTGCCTGCATGCATTGCATGTATGAAATAAGAACAAGATAACTAAAAGACTGAAGATAGGGAAGAAAGCAGTTCACCTTAATATAAGTTTCCCACACACAATCTTCAGCGGTTACCATTTCACGAGTTTCATCCCACACAAAACCACTATTCTCAAGAAGAATCTTCACGTCATTGTACTGTCTCCTTAAATGTTTGTATCGATTCTTCAGAACATCTTTGTCGTAGTAAGATCTAAAATTTACATTGAATGATGCTACCATGTCAACCCAAGCTTGGCTTATGAATGTCTGCCCAAGTTTATTTCCTCTATGCACCTGCTCTAGCAACAAGTCAATGAGATAACGGTCCATTGGTGGTGTCCAGTATGTTCTTGTACGATCAGTACCACTGGAGGTATGGCTCCCCTTCTCTTCACCTACAACCACAACTACCTATTTATAGATGTAATCTTTCATTGATAAAAGATTTTAGGGGAAGTGACTAGCAGTGTGTACACCATCAAATCTTTCACATCACAGTAATTACTTTGATAAGATAAAGCTACTGATGCTTTATGATATTTACAGCCTAGTAATATGTGTGAGTTCAAAACTACATCTTAAGAAATGCACTCTCATAAGCAGTCAACTTGTCATAGTTTCAATCAAGTGAAATCAGATTTGAAGTTGCATGTCCATCTTCAATTGAATCAAAGATCCAACCATATTACATATAATTGTGAGGTTCTCAATTTCATAAAGGTTATAATGGAATGAAAAAAAAAAAAAAAAAAAACAAAAGATACTCCAGGGAGATCTTTGTTTCTCTTTTTTCCACATGAATTCAACACAGAACCAGTGTTATCTCAACTTTGTTATCAAAATTAGAAACTTACCTGCCTTTATTCCTGACACGTCATTTAAATGGTCTTTGTCCTGATGTGACTGACCTTGAATAACATCATCCACTGCCCTCCCATATATCAAGCCCAGATCATTGTAGTTTGGCAAAATCTTCGTTCTATATGTCCTTGCTTGTGGATGTGCCTACATTTAATATTAGGTTCATAAGCTACAAAATCTAGTGAAAAAAATCATGAGATTAAGCAATATACCTTGATATAAGCATCCCAAGCACCATCATTAGCAATTATCATTTGCTGTCTTTCATCCCATGAAAACTCATTTTGTTTAAGAAGATTTGTCATATCAGAGTAATACTTCCACAGTTTCTTGTGTCGATGTCTTAAAACCCTTTTTCCATGTTGTGGACCAAACTTTGCATTGAACAAAGCAAGCATATCTGTCCAAGCTTGTTTGTTGAATGTATTATCATTCTTATTGCCTTTTCCAATTTCATCAAGCATAAGCAAAATGAAGTACTGGTCCATGGCTGGTGTCCAATCTGTTCTTGAACGCTCATTATTTGAAGGGGCTAGGCTAACTATCCCATCACCTGCAAATTAGCATTACATAATTAATAGTAAGCTCACATTAACGCATATGGTTAACTCAAGTTCATTATAAAAATATTCGATCGGAAAAAAAGAAGTAAAAAGAACAACGTAAAGATTTTTAAGAAACTTAATAATAATTTGTAAGCTAACAGTAAGATACCTACTTATATCTAAAACAATGGATGGGTCAAGTTGCCAGTTTCCAGATAAGCCACAAGTTTGATCCACAAATATATAACTCTTGAAGTTAGATTAATAAGTCTAAAGACAACATAATACTTTCACTTCAAGCCCAATGGCAAACCCACCAAAACTCTTGGTATATAAAAGACAAAAGAAACATACTCATATTCTCTGCTTGGACTTCATTGTCAAAGTCTTGATCATGGCTCGATAGGCTGTATCTTCCGTCAGCATTTGTATACCCAAATATCAAGCACAAATCATTGAAGTTCAGCACAGCCTTAGTCTTGTAGGGTCTGGCATCTGGGTGAACCTGCATGTCTTTTGAGTTAATTCACAATTACCATAGCTATTACAGAGAATATCAAGCTACATACCTTGATATAAGCATCCCAGACACAATCATCCGCTACCACTATTTGTCGAGATTCATCCCAAGAAAAATCACTCTGGCTAAGAAGATTCTTTACTTCATTGAACTGCTTCCACATATTTGTATAACGACTTTTTATTACATCTTTGTCATATTGCGAACAAAATTTTGCATTGAAATGAGTGAGCATCTCAGTCCAGGCTTGCTTGTTGAATGTATGACCTGTCCTGTTCCCTCTTTGTATCTGCTCTATCATAAGATCAATAAAATAGCGTTCCATAGTTGTTGTCCAATATGTTCTGGAACGGTCAGTTTGACTACGCATTCTTTGCCTCAGAAATTCTGAATACAGTTATTCCAGACTAACATAAAATATTGTCCTACAAAGATATTGCATTTCTTCAGGTTAACCCAAAACACAAAATGAAGGTAAACAATGCCATATAGGTCAGTTTGAAACTAGAGAAAATCCTTTATACCATTTTCCTTTGAGGTAATATTCAATAAAGAACTAGTAGGGAACACATAGACAGTTTATTCAAGAAGCTTACAAATGAAATAATTACTATCTATATTTCAAAGAATTGCATAGAATGAATTTAGTTCATCGATATTGATAATTTCATAAAAAGTGTAATGATGAGAAAACATTCCATCCCAGTCCAATTGATTTCACCCACCTTTTTTCTTGGGCTGTCAAATAATTTATATTCTCTCAATTGAAATGCTTCAATCTAAGGTTGCGTTTGGGAACATGGATTTGATTTGAAATTCATCATTTGAAATTTTGGATTTGAAATGTTGTATT
>JAYMTH010002143.1:0-13154 GCA_036897465.1 Pelargonium australe
TGTAGCAGGTAATTTGGGTTAAGTTACAAAAATTATTCAGTCCATGGTTCGAACCGACTAAAGTCAGAGTACATGAGTTAAGTCTATAAAAAAAGCCAGTCTAGGGGACCTGGAAACAATTAACCCAAGGGTTAAAGGTATATTTGCTACCCAAACTTTGCTGGAGTACCAAATGTGGTACCCAAACTTTCATTTCATCAGACTCGGTACCTGCATATTTATTTTTGACCAAATTTAATACCCACCGTCCGATTCGTCATGGATGTCCGTTAACGACCTGCCACATCAGCTGAATGGTTGTGACGTGTAAATTTTGTGCTGACGTGTAGTTTGGTGGCACGATTTCATTAAATGACGTGGAATTTTTGTTTGAAATTTGAATTTTATTTATACAAAATCATCTCACTGTCTCTCACACTCTTCTCTTCACTTTTTTGTCTTTTCTTCTCTCTCTGGTTCGAACGAAGAAGCACTTGCAGAGGACCCATCTTGTCTTCACTTTTTTTTTTGCTTTGAATCGAAGAACACAGGTAAGTACTCTCCTCGTTAGTTTGAATTTCTTGTGTTTATTCCTTCCACTCTTCTCGAATTTCATTATTTAGGGCTTTGCCTGGTTCATCCGATTTGGGGGTTTGATTTAGGGTTTGTGCGGCTATGGGTACCATTTTTCCGGAAAGGTTTATTGAGTACAAGTGCAAGGTAAACTATGAAGGAGAAAAGATTTAATGTTGCTCTGAGGTTGCTGCATACAAATTCATCTTGTGGACGGAGAAGAATCCTTCTAGGAGGTTTTACAGATGTCCATATGCAAATAGGGTAAGAGTTGTGTGTATTAAAAATATCCAGATTTGATGATGTTCATTGATTATTATTTTTTTATATTATTTGATGATGTTCTGCAGATTCCTTCGAGGGACTGTGGGTTTTTCGATTGGCATGACCTGGAATTATTTGATGATTATTACAAGCATGTTATTAAAGAGTTGTATGATGACAGGGTATTTCTGTTAAAAGAATTGACGAAGAAGAATGCAAGTTATGGTGGCTCAAGTGGTATGATTTCTGGGTTGGTGCCTCCTCATGGTTCATCATGCAACTCTGAATTCTCAGGCCACTCAACAATGAGGAGTGTTGCTAGTAGAAATAAGAAAAAAAGATTCAATGTCACATTTTTCACTGGTTTAGTTGTTTGTATATGTGCCATAGTATGCACAGTTCTGTTGGTAGGTTTTAGTGTTAAGACTGGTAGGTTGGGTCAGTTAATGTAATTTGGGTGATGAAAGAATGAATGAAGTGGTTGTTCGAATTCGAATTTTGTTGTTTGAATCAGTGTTGTAATGAAGCATATTTCTGAAATAGTGCAAGGTTGTTGAGTTTTGAAGTTTGAATTTTGGCATGTGCCTTGCATTGCAAATACAGAATTCAAACCTGAACAACGTATATGTTGCATAAATAAACACCTGAACAGAATATTTGTTGCATAAATAAACATCATATTGATCATTTGAAACTTCAACAAATTGTCCAAAAACTAGTTCATAACAAGAATCCAGAACACATAAAAAAACATCAGAAAACATCCCTAAAACATCATCTAAAACATCCACAAACTACTCCCAAAAACATCCAGATAACATCCACAAAAAACTTGACCAACAAAACATTAACATCATCCCTAAAATAGTCCTTAGTAGTCCTGATTCTTGGACCCAGATGCAACAACTTTTTTTGTGCTGGACTTCTTCCTTTTCATGGGAGCATTATGTTTGAAACAGTTGAAGTAGGTGCTAAAACCAACCTCTGTGTCACTCTTCCAGGCTGCAATCCAAGGTAATTTACATGAGTTATAATAGCAAAGTGAACAACAAATTTAAGGAAATAGATGTACAAGAAAACTTACATCTATAATAGCCAAACCAGTTGTTGAGTTCTGATATAAACCTATACCAAATACCCTCCCAGGCTTCAATGGTTGACTACCGGCCCATCCAAACTTTGGTACTGGAACAGTTTTGAGAAACTCTTTAAGTTTCTGAATCTCTTCATCAGGATCAGTTGGGTTCTCTTGTGGAGTTGTTTCTTGTTGTCCAATGGGTTCTTCAGCTTGGGGATCTTCAGGAATAGTTTCCTCATGTTGAGTGTCTTCTTGAGTAGGAGCTTGTGAGGTTGGTAATTCATCTATGTTATCTTGAAATTCCTGAAATCAAACAAGTCCAACATTACACAAACTAATATATTGTAAAACTGAACTAATATATTATAACACATTACCTGTTGAGCCTTAGCTGCAGCTTCCAATGCCAGGTAGTATGACCTATCAGGACACCCTCATTTGTTGTGGTGGAGTTTTTTACACCACCCACATGACATCTGTCTTGTTGGTTTGTCAACCACTTTGCTTTGATTATTCTTCCCACACCTTTCATGCTATTCCAACCTTCTTTTCTTCTTTTTCCTTCCTGGTAGGCTTCCTATTTCAGGTGCAAGCAGTGGAGGTAAGTTAACTAAGGGCCAAAACTCTTCACCCCTAACTGGCTCAAGCTGGTAGCTGTAACTCTTAACATAACTTGCCTTGGAATAACACTCATTCAAGTAATTGCCAGCATCTAAACCCTCATATTGGATTGCACACACAACATGTGCACATGGGATTCCAGTGATATCCCATCTCCTACATGTGCAAGTATGTTCCCCTAACTTCACTACATGCTTCTTCTCATCAAACCCAACCACCTCATAACCATTATCACTCTTGAATTGAACATTCCATTCATTCGCTAATTCCCGACTCCTAGCCAACCTTTTCTTTATTCTAGGTCCATATTCAAACACCCAACTATGACCACTGTAACATAACACCACAGCTTGCCAAACTCTTCTTTCTCTTTCCTAACTGTATCCTCGTAATACAATCTTTTAGCCTGAATACACTTGTTAAGGTTAGCTTCAGTCTTCATGTGTTCCTTGACCAGACTTTTTAGTTGCCAAGCCCTCAAAGCAGGGTTCTCGTCTATCATTCTCTTTAACTTTTAAGCAATTTCACCAGCAGTTACTCTCCGATTCTTGTAAGCTGGATTACACTGGTGATTATTCCTATACTTCTTCACTCTAAATACTCCATCGGTAGTCTGCCAGCTTGCATACACCCTCCATTGGCATTTTGGTCCACCTTCACCAGCTCTGCCTTTGCATTCAGCTGATACCTTTGTCTTTGTGTTCTTTGAGAACTTAAAGTCAATTTGATTATTGACAGCATACCTTCTCAGTGCAACAAAACCAAAAACCAAGTAAACTACTTATCAAATTGTTTTTCAAAAGCTGAAAATAAATAAATCAATTATGGCCGGCTGGACTTCGCAGTAAGCTCCTTGGAAAAGTCCATTGATGAACTTGATGTTAAATCCGACTCACAGGGACTTACTCAAGCCGAGATGGATCTTCGTGCGTCTCTTATTTCGGATTTACATATTAAATCCCGGGATCTCTCATCTTTTTGGAAGCAAAAATCTCGCGTGCGTTGGTTAGCCGAGGGTGACAAAAATACAAGCTATTTTCACAAGTTTGCATCTTTGCGGAAAGCTCAAAACTCCATTACAGGCACAACCATAGATGGAGTTTGGGTTTCTGAGCCTACACGGGTTAAAGAGACAGCCATGCTCTTTTTTAAAGATCGACTCACGGCTCCTTCCTCTGATCGTATTGAGTTTGATGATTTGCTTTTTAGGCGGCTGTCCGCATCTGCCCGAGATGACATTGAGCGTTCGGTCACCTTGCAAGAATTAAAATCTGTGGTGTTCAGGTTTGAAGGTTCCAAAGCTCCTGGCCCTAACGGGTTTTCTATGGCCTTTTTTCAATCATGTTGGGAGATCATTCAATCGGACATGTTGTCTTTTGTTCAATGTTTCTTTGACACCGGAACTTTGGGTATAAAATTTGCATCGGCTTTCCTCGCTCTCATTCCTAAGGTTCTTTCCCCGCAAAGCTTTAACGAGTACAGGCCCATTATCCTCGTCTCAACACCTTACAAGATCTTAACAAAAATGATGGCGAACCGCATTCAGCCATATATCGGTGAGCTTATTAGTGAAACTCAAAGTGCTTTTGTGAAGGACCGTCAATTATTGGATAGCGTGCTCATAGCGGGAGAGGTAATTCATGCAGCTAAGACTCGGAAGCTCGAATCAGTTGTTCTTAAACTTGATTTTCAAGCCTTTGATAGGCTCAATTGGGCTCATATTGATTTTTGCCTTGCTTCTATGGGATTTAGTAACCGGTTCAGATTTTAGGTTCGTCGAATTTTGCTCTCATATGTTTCGGTTTTGTTGAATGGATCCCCCTCGGGTGATTTCAAAATTTCTCAAGGAGTCAAACAAGGTTGCCCGCTATCGCCTTTTTTATTTATAATCGTTGCTGAATTGCTTCATCTTCTTCTCTCTAAATCCGAGTCTTAAGGTTTGTTTAAAGGCATTCGTATTGGGAACTCGAGCATCTCTCATCTTCAATTCGCGGACGACACCATCTTATTCTTGGATGTCTCGGGTTTGGACTCGTCTCTCCATAATGTCCTATGCATCCTTCGTGGTTTTGAAGTTGCGTCGGGTTTGAAAATTAATTATTCAAAATCGCGGCTTCTCGGGATCACTTTAGATCCGGCCAGAATTGAACAATTGGCGCAGGACTTGGGGTGTCAATCAGCTTCCTTTCCGATCAAGTATCTCGGCTTTCAATTAGGCGGCAATCCGAGATTAGCGCGGACTTGGTCCGGTATTATTGAAAATTATAAAAAGCGCCTCGCTCTTTGGAAATCAAAATACGTTTCTCTTGGAGGGAGAGTTACTTTGATTCGAGCCGCTTTATCGTCATTGCCACTCTTTTACATGTCACTTTTTAAGGCCCCAAGTAAAGTCATTCAAGAACTCGAAGCAAAATGGGACCAAGTTTTGAAGAAGCACATTCACGGAGGCTTGGGCATTAGACAATTGTGTATTGCAAATGTCAGTTTGCTTGCAAAATGGTGGTGGAGATTTTCTACTCAGTCGGGTTCTTTATGGAAGTCGGTCTTGTGTGATAAGTATGGGTGGGATCCAAATTCTTGGTCTCTTGAGGAAGTATGCACCCGTTGTCCATCCCCGGTAATTAAATCTCTTTTGGATCTTCGCAATCTTTCGGGCTTTCTTGAGCTGGCCGGTTCTTCCAGTGTCTCTTGGATAATTGGTGATGGTTCAAGCTGCAAATTTTGGTTTGATAATTGGTTGCCGGGTGGTTGTTTAAAGAACCGGTTTAGAAGGCTTTTTATTTTATGTAACCAACAAAGGATTTCAGTGGCTCAAGCTCTTACTGCTCTTAGCCGAGACCGCCCCACCTTCTTGTTCAGCCGCCGGTTGCGAGCTTGGGAGCGGCGCTCGCTGGAGTTGCTCTGTCAGGCTGTGGCCGGAGCTGTCATTGCTCCGTCAGTCCCGGACCGCCAAGTATGGTGTCACTCCTCTTCGGGTAAATTCTCAACTTCAAAAGCTTTCAATGTTTTGTATCTCCATGAGCCTCAATATAAATTTGCGTGTGCCAAACTGATTTGGCGGCCTTTTATACCGCCGAAAATCCAATGCTTCGCGTGGCTAGCGGCTTTAGAAAGCGTTCCTTGTTTGGAATTCTTGGTTTATAGAAAAGTCCTTCCTCTTGGGATAAACACAACTTGCAAACTCTGTGATTCAGCTGCAGAGTCTTGCACACATTTGCTTGTCCATTGTTCATGGGCTTCTGATATATGGGCAGCTGTGCCCATTGGTGGGGGGCCCTCTTTGTTTGGCCTGCATCTCCATTCCATCTCATTTGCTCATGGCCTTCTATTTTAGCGACCAACAACAGATTATGCAGCAAAGTTTGGGAGGCAGTATGTCTGGCTTCCCTTTGGTTTATTTGGTTGGGACGTAATGAGCTTGTCTTCCATGATGTTTATCCCTCGGTTCGTGATACCGTTACTCAGATTCAAAGTTTGGTTCTTTCTCTTATTCCTTGTATCGATAATCTTTTTGTAATAGGTTTCGACTTTCATTCTTGGGTGGCAGGGCCTATCTCGTATCTGTGTTAGGTCCTGTGCACATTTTTTGTACTTTTATTTTTTCCTTCGGGCTAACAATAAAAGTTACCGCGTGCTTATAAAAAAAAAAAAATACAAGTAGAGTAGGATTTAGAGTATCAGATTGGCACAATTTTTTTAATAAAGAAACAAAATGGTGAAAGACAAATATATATGTAATATTTTATTTTCATTCATGAATTACTCATTGAAGCGTATGTTTTGACTTTGTCAATTTGGTTGCACTAGAATGTTTATCGTCTTGTCCACTTTTTAGAAAATTTTCCGAGGTGTTGTTCCGAGTCCAGTTGTCAACTTGAGTTCATTTTAACTTGTAACTTACATAAAGAAACACATTGTTAAAGATGACTTTTCAGGACATGTCATAGGTGTGAGAATAAAAAGGGCTGGAAAACCAAAGAATTCTGTAAATAGAAAGTAAGAGTGATAAATTCAATTAATGAGGATCCTCATCTCTTACCAAGAGAAGAGAATTTATATTCACAAACATGTTTGCCACATGTGGATGTATGGTTGGTCATTGGCAAAGTGTAGTCCGTTTTGGCTCCCACTTGTAGTTTGTGCTCTAACTTTCAAGGCACACGTAACGTTAACGGGCACCAGGCGAGTACGAGAGCTACAACATGTCTTTCGAGCATCACGGGGAGGATTGAAGCTTCTACCACAATGGTTGTTGCCCTAATGTTCAAGAAAACGAGAATGTCGGTGAAATCAATAATGCATGTCTTCATGGGCATGACGATCGGTTTTCTCCAGATGAAGTTGATCCATGCTTTTGTGGGTTTGGCGATCCATGGTGAAGTACTAGTGAGGTGGAAAGTCTTGGAGTGACTTGAGGAAGCTACTTCAGCCTTCATATATGTTCAATGAGTGTGGTGGTCTTCTTCGAACCTATGAAATTGCCTCTAGCGAGATGAAAATAATTAAACCATGAACTAGACCAAACCTATGTCCATTGTGATGAGAAAAAGGTTAGTGGCTACAGCTCGTCATGATGACGAGTGTCTCATGGGTGTAGTAACTTTGTCATGGTAAATTCTTTGTTGCGACGAGCTCCCATATTCGTCGCGACGAAGAGTTGTTCATGGGCAAGTTGGTGTTCACATGGGCAAATCTTCGTGAGGGTGGCCTTTGTTTACCCCCTTTGATGATCGAAGGTTCCTTTTATCTCCTTCGTGTCTGAAGTGTTTCGTTTACCTCTTTCGGTGGTTGAAGACTCTGCTTGTCTCCATTAGCGACCGAATGCTCCATTTATCTCCTTCCATTGAACGGAGGGCGTCTCTTGCTTTGCATTACGGGCATGCATTCGGTAACTACAAACATGAGACTTTAGCGAGCATGCGTCTTCGGGCTCATGCACTTCGGGCATAAGTGTAGGCACATGCATCAAGAGATCACTTCAGGCACAAATCTCGTAGTCGCGGGACAAGGTTTCATGGTGCCTGAGTGCCACCTGTCACATCATCATTTGTCAAACTGATAATCCTAGGTAAACTATTGAGATATGTAATGAGTTGTAGTTCATGAATTGCCTATCATATTACCAAACTACATAAAATACCGAAAAATACTACTTTTATCTTAAACTACTGAGATATACAATTAGATCAATAACAGCAAAAAAAATTAGACATAGGGTAACATCTTTTATCTACGTTAAAGTAGCACCACACTCCCAAAATCATGGTGAACCAAACATTCGAAAACCACCTGAATTCTAAGAATAGCACCTGAGAGTCCAAAATAAGCAGAAGATGGGACTATAAAACACATCCACCACCACCCACAAAACTCAGGCCAGCAATAAAGAGAGAATAGTAATCCAATAAAGAAGAGGAAGAAAACATAAAAAGCTTTCTTCGTCTTCACATCCCGAGCTTTACATTCTCTTTTCTACTTGATAATAAGCAATCAACCGATCGATCAATCAATCAATCATGGGCATGATGAAGATCACCTTTGCTGTCCTCTTCGTGGCGGCCGCCATGAGCGCAGTTTTGGCTGCTGACTCCCCTGCACCCTCACCTAGCGAATCTGTTGTTGATGGCGCATCCAGCGCTGTATCCAGCGCAGCCGGACCTGCAGCATCCTCCGCCCTTGATGCAGCCGGCGCCCCAGGCGCTGCAAAGGCTGTCTCCTCTGCAACAATGCCTGCTGTCGGCTCTTTGATCGGCGCTTCCCTCCTTTCCTTCTTCATCATCTTCTTGCAGTAAACTCTGGCAAAGATTAACAGAGGACTCAAAATGAAGGAGCAAAGATCAATATCTATTTGTATTTCTTTCTCCTCTTGATAATTTTTTCATGTCTTCATGTAATTCTTAGATTTCATTATGATTCAATGCAATAAAAGACTTTTTTATTTTTCTATCAAGGAATCGATCTTGCAAACTTCTATAATACTCAAGATGAAAGATGCGAAGTAGAGTTAAAAAAAATCGTAGCTTTACAAGGTGAATATCATTGTGTTGCTGCAAGTGAAAAATATCATGTTATGATGTTATTACACACAAATATAAACCAAATGCACTCATTTTCCATTGAAGGAAACAAATGGAGAAGAATCTGCATATTGCATTTTTCTTCATCAGTTCTCTAATCTAACACACACACTTCTACACTGGCACAAGAAACAAAATACATTTTCTCACAGTGATGTGCAAGTAGATGTCAACCATCTCTTGAAAGTTAGTTTCCTCCCGTGAACTTCTGTGCAGACATCAGGCTCTTTGTCAACCAAATTGCAGTTTCTCTGGAGGAGACGGTTTCTTGCCCAAATGGTCTTAGCACACCAGCAAGTTCCTCGAGTTTGTCCTGTTTAAGTAGCTGCGCACATAGCTCAAGGAGAGATTCTAGAGCGTCGGCTCTATCCTGACTCGGGTTGTCCCACTTGTTTTTGTTTTCATCACCAGCAATTGCAGTAAGAGTACTCAGTAGTGAGATCGCAGTTTGAGGCTGACTGATCACATGAGCATCATCTTTCTCTGTTTCTACAGAAGTAATATTATCTGCTTTTGCTCCATCTTTACATGGAAGTACTGTAATATTACTTTGTGATGGCAAGTAGTCCATATGAGCATCCTCTGTACAAGCAACGGGGGATTCCGTTTTCTGCAAAGAACTGGGTTCCGCATCAGGTTGATATCTGACATTCTCTGTGGTCGACATTGAACTTTTATCATCAAGAGAGATATCTTTATCGGTACAACCTGTACTGGACATTGATAGTTTTCTACCATCACAAGCAGTAGTGGCCTCCTCCCCTCTTTCAGCTTCTTCAAGAGCATCTTGGGCCGGTAATGTCTCTCCATCTTCTTTGGTGAAAGCCTTAACATCAACTTCTTGTTGTCCTTGCAAATGTTCAGCTGTTGGTTCTTTTACATGAAGCTGGGAATATGGTATGCTCTCTGAGGTGACCTCAATGTGGCTACTCTTCTCTTGATGTGCCGTACTAACGTCAGTTTGACTTTCTGAGTTTTCTCCATTACAGACTGTTCCAGAACTGGTTGAGCTGTCTTTGGGACCGTCCTCATCATTAGAAATTTCAACAGTATAGCTAGTTGGATCAACCCTCCTGGTTGCGAGGCAGTCTTCTGCCTTAACCGGTAGTGTCATTGGCTCTTCTCCGTCAGTTACGTTCTTTGGCTTCACATCAGTACTTCTATCAAAGGGATGAACATTGTCTAGCAGGTTTTGTGCTCCAACCTCTCTGTCTCTGTTGCCTCTGCCACCACTAGATTTGTTAGACAATGATTTTCTCGGTGTTTTATCCTTGGAGTTATTTATGGGCTTTATTGGAAGATAAACAGAAGATGGATTCCGGCACCGAAGGAGATAAGGTTGTAAATGTGGATGCCTTAACAGATCTGCAGTCTAAAATTTGAAAATAATGTGGGTATTAGCTGGTGTTCAAACCAATCAAATATGGGAAAGAAGTCACTCACAACTTACTGTTGGTCTGTGTTCTGGGTTCTTCCTTAGCATGCTCTTGATAATCTGTTTTCTGTAATATGATAGCCATCCATATTTCATACCAGTTGTTATTATAAAGATCAATTACACATTAAAAATGACAAAAGAAACTAGCTAAATGTTATTTAATCATTGGCAGCAATCTATTTTCGTTTAGTTAGAAGAAGACACTTACAACGTGGAAGAATAAAGAATCGGAAGTGGAGAAATGGAGGATCTGTTTATTTTATTGATGAGTCCAGCCATATCCTGTATGAATTTCAATAACAATATCTAATTTAGGATTTTAATGATAGAATACGGATGCTTTACTGGAATCGATGAAATTGAAGGTACACATGTAACTAAAGCTTAGACTTACTGGAGCTCTAAATGCCGGTTGGTGCGCAACAATTTCAAACATACAGCAACCTGAAATAGAAGAAACAAATCAATTCTAGTAATGACCACATACGCAACTTAGTTCAGAACCATGCTTCTGATATCTTACCAAGTGACCATATGTCAGATTTGTAACCATAAGGTATATCTGCTAGGAGCTCAGGGCACATGTAGTTGGGAGTGCCAACAACCTGCTTAAGATATGAAGAGTGTTGGAAACAGATTGATACGAATAACTTAGTTTCGCCAACTAAAATTTACCTTATGCATAACAATCTCTAGGCAAATTGTTCATATAATTGGCTACTAATCTAAGAACCTTAAAAGTTTTAATTTGCAATTAAAGCATTGATTTAAGGCAGTAGAATAATTGACATACCGAGGAAGCAAGGTCTTCTGTGCTGAGTAGTTTTGCAAGTCCAAAGTCACCTGAACAATCCAGTACATATAATTGCTTAGATGGCATCAAGATATGGTATCAAAACCAGATGGAGAAAAGAAATCATATCATAGCAATCAATATGCCTTCGTACCTAGCCGGATGTCATTGTCCTTCGTGAGGAATATGTTGGAACACTGCGTTTAGACATCATTATGTCAAATCGAGTACTGATAATGGGTTTTTCTTCACAATGAGAATGGTCAAACGAATATACCTTTAGATCTCTGTGAAGTACACGGTTGGAGTGTAGGTAGTCTACTGCTAGCAACAATTGGGTCAGCCACTTGCAAACTTTCTATAAAGCAAAACAAACAAGATTGCAGAGAGTCTTTGAGTATTTTTCTCAAGAAAGAACATATAAAGAACCTTAGAAATTAGGATTCATTAAATCTTACCTCCTCGGAGAAAAATGTTCCTCTAGCCTTCTTTATAATCTCAGCCCTGCCTTGAAATAAACACAGTTAACTAATTTAGTCATTCAAGTCGGTTTTCTAATTTTTTATTCTAACTCTTCTCTTTGGTTTTTCAAAAATTGGAGACATATTTCTTACTTGTGACAGAGGTAATTAAAATTCACTTTTTACTAGATGCTGACTATTCAAGGACTGGAAATATGAAGATAAGCCTTTTCTCCTTCACAAGCGAATTTCAGTACAATATCAACAGAAGTATCAAAATGATGCATAAGTAGATCACTTACATGTCTCCTCCTTCACAGTAGGCAGTTACAATGCATACAAAGTTTTCCTACAGAATGCAAAAATTCACAAGCACATTCATATAGAGTTGATGGTCGTCTAAATAACCACATATTTTAAGATTATTCCATACAAAAAGGTAAAGGAATGTGTTTACCTTTTCCACCCAAGCGTCTTTGTACTCCACGATATATGGGTTGTTAAGTTTTGCAATCAGGTTCATCTGCATGACGATATTGGGGTTAATAGAAGAGCATATATCCAAAATTCCATTGGTTCACTAGTGTCTGGTGACCATAAGAGAGGAATAAAATATATATCAAAATGTATACATGAAAACATCAATTTAGCTATAAGGGCAATGACTGATCTAAAAAAACTGATTAGGACCAACCTTAACTACAAATTTGTATCAGCATCTTGCTATAATTCGCTACATAAACATATTCTTGTTTTGTGGGTCTTTCGTGTGTGTTAGCGTTAATGTTGCATTTCATCAATCAAAGATATAAACAAAAGGATTATTACACTAAATATCATATCAGTCAAAGAAGCATGAAACACAATTAATAAAAATAAAAAAATAAAAACAATTGAACACCCAACTATTTATTTCAGGATTCACTTTATGGATGAAGTAGAACAACCAACAGAGAGTTGTTGCTGATAAATAATTTCAACATTAAATGACATTTTTAATTGACTGACAAATAAATTGGTCGTGTAGCCAACAATTAATTTCACCAATAAATAACATTTTCAGAAAGTTTCCAGAAAGCTGTGACCTCTTGATGTGATGTGCTCTTAAACTTCTCTGTTTGCTTTGCCAAACGAATCTTCTTCATCACATACCTAAAACAATGCACAAAATATATATCATCATACCAACCAGAGCTCAAAATCATAGTTTGGATCAAAATAACAAATTCTCTTGAATTAATTGATGATTTTATTTTGTCTCAAAAATGGTGTTGCAGATAAGAGGATCCACAAAGCAAAAGGCACAAAATTGAAGAGAACCCAGAAGGTAAAAAATGTCAACTTACTTCTTTTTCTCAAATTTATGAAGAACAAGAAAAGCAGCTCCAAATGCCCCTCTCCCAATCTGCTCTATGACTTCATATTCTTCCATCTTTGACCTCAATTCACCATTATCAATCTCCATCCTCCAGAAGCAACAAGACACCCAAGAAACCCAGCTTCAGCAATTGAACTCAGTTGTTAATATATCACTTGAATTTGGATCCAGCAAAGGTGAAAAGAAAACAGAAAATAAAAGGAAATTTTGTGATCAAAACCCACAAGGAAAAAAAAAAAGATGCAAGAGTGTCAAAAGAGGCAGATATATGAGTAAATTTGCAGGGTGTGGAAGCCAGATTAAGAAGCAGAAGTAGAATTGCAGTTCAAAGGATGAGTAGTGAGGTTCCAAAAAAGAAGAAAATAAAAAGAGGGTTTGTAGGTAAGAGAAGTAAAGTTGAGTAATGTCACATTCCACAATTATGATTTTACACCACAGGGGAGAGAGAGAGAGAGAGAGAGAGAGAGAGGGAGGGAGGGGAAGGAGGAGAGA
>JAYMTH010002144.1:0-13154 GCA_036897465.1 Pelargonium australe
ACCCCGCTCTTGGCCCTGCCCAAGCCAGTTCACTCATCCTCCAAAGCTCCCAAAACCATCATAGGACAAGGTGTGTCCGTACTCACCATCCCCATGGTCAGTACGGAGGACAAGCCATTGTCAAATTTCCTTGGTCGATCCAACTCCCTTTGGCCTCCAATATTCTCCTCAAGCCTTGACATGGACCCAAAGCACTCCAAGCCATCCAAAAACACCCCAAAAGGCTCCCATGGTCCGTACTGACCATGGCGTGTCCGTACTGACCATTCCCTTGGTCAGTACGAACACATCATTGTCCTGTACGAACCAATCTTGCCCATTTTCGTCCAAAACTTGTCTCATGCCTTCCAACCCCCTCCAAACTTGTCCCAAGGCACCTCATGGACTTCCAAGGGAGTTACAAGCACTTTTTTGGTCATTCAAGATCGATCCGAAGCCAAACGAGGACGTCCAGGCCTCATCCGCGGACGGTCCGGGCCGTCTATGCCATTTTGTCTCAAGCTTGTCCCAAGCCATCCCAAGGTGTCCCAAGCTTCCTTAAGGCTCCCAAGACATGTCCAAAAGACATATAAGGAGATCTGAAGTCAATCGAATCCTCATATGGCTGTCCGAATCTCATTCGCGGATGGCCCAAGCCATCCATGTCGATCTGCCCCAAGGACGTCCGAGCTTGTCCCAAGAACCCTAAAGATTTCCAAGATGTATCTGAAACATGTCCAAGAGTATCTGGGCTCATTTGATGGTCATTGGAAGAAAACCAACATGTCCCGCCCTGTCCGCGGACGTCCATATCTGTCCATGGCCATCCATGGAAGTCCATCGTCCCTCCGTGGACGTCCACCGTCCGTCCGCGGATGTCTGCCGTTCGTCCCAAGCATCACGCGGAAGTCATCCACGGATCCATGGACGTCCATCGTCCATCCTATCTCATCCTCGGATCTAACCAACCCGTCCGTCCGGTCTCGTCTGCGGACCGACCTTGTCTAGCCAGCGCGCCATGCGCCAATTGATCAATCAGTTAACTCAAGTCAACTCAAGGTTCAATCTGTGCAGCAGCCCAACCCAACAAAGCCCACATCCATGTGGGCCCAATTCGTGCAACAACCCATCCCAAACCAAGTCCATGTATATGTGTGGGCCCAATCCGTATAGCAGGCCAAATCTGAATAAATTAGTTGAGAGTCCATCAGCCATAAGGACTCCTCTTTCCACATATGGATACTCTATATACCAACATTTTTTTGGACTTCTCTACTCCAAATTTGGAAACAAACACATCACTGGAGAGATTAAAGCAAGCAGGCTCACAAAATTCTTTTTTGGATTTCTAAACTCCAAATCTGGAAACAAACACATCACTAGAGGGATTAGAGCGAACACGCTCCCCTCGTGGACGTGCTTCTCATCAACATGCTTTGTGTGATGGAACTCCCAAGTTGCGTAGTTCCGCAAACATTATCTCCAAGAGCATGCTCCCCTCGTAGACATGAACTCTACAAATGAAGACGACCATTTGTGGGAGTGGGACCCGCAAGAATTTTGGCCAATCACGCGTTGCCACGTCATCAGGTGAGTTTGGAGCCTATAAATATAACCTCCCACCAAAGGTAAAATCATCTAATATTTCACACTTGAACTCAAAAAGCATGAAAACTCTCTCAACTGTTCTTCACGTTCTTCGAAGATCTTCAAACATTCATCGAATACATTAGAGTGTTAATCGAAGATCTTCGAATCTTCAAAGCTTTTACTTAAACACTTGTGTGAAGATCCTGATTCTCACGTCGGCGGTCCCCCGAACACACATCCGGGACTCCGCTTAACGATGTAATCATATTCACAGGAATCAAATCCAGAGACCCGATTACCAGGACTCCACCAAGAATACTCGGACTCGAATCTCATCACCAACAGAGATCCAACATAGACACTAACATAAGATCACAAGACTACCATGTGGAAGCATCCCAAGACTGACACAACATCAACTTCACTCCGGATTTTTAGAGACAAATCACTGCTAATTAAGTTGTTAATCCAAAATTATATGCCAAAAAAACTTAATTTTCTAAAAACTCATGGATCATTGTAAAACAAGCACTCTAGTTAAAATTTACTTTAACAAAACTATTTTCTCCCAATAAAATTAGCCGCTCCACAAGGAACTTCTACCAGATTCCTCTTTTAGAGGCCTAACAAAATTATAGTTAATACATAGTGTTTTCTTGAAGCTTTGCCTTTAACTTAATCTTAGATTACCCGCAATCCTTTGCTTTGAGAGACCCATAAGAGGATATTGCCAAAAACAACTAGTTTGTTATTAGTTGGTAAGTTATAAGTGCTTCTTCACATAACTTATTCTTATTCCATACTTTGAAGCACACACCATCGTAGTGGTAACTGATGTACCACTACAGAAAGTCATGGATGATGACTTTGGAGGGAGACTTAACCAATGGGTTGTGAAACTATTCTCCTATGACATCAGGTTCCAACCATGAACAACCATCAAGAGACAAACCTTGGTTGATTTCATCGTGGAATGCAACTTCAAAAAACCAGAAGAAGACAACTCACACCTGACTAGCATACCAAAGAAGTCTATAATGTCCTCCAGGAAACGAAAAATAGAGGATAAAGGTCCTAAAGAAGAGAAAAAAGAAGAGTTGTCTGAGAACCTCTTGATACTTCATGTTGATGGCTCTACCGCTAGAGAAGAAGGGGAAGCAAGTATCATGTTCACTTTGCCAGACGAATTCAAAGAAACGTGAGCGATGAAACTCTTATTCTGTGTCACCAACAATCAAGTTGAATACGAGCTCCTGATAGGTGCCATAGAGATGGAAAGAGCTGGAAGTAAAAACCCTAGAAATACGGAGCGATTCACAATTTGTGAATCAAGTTGTAGGGGAATATGGGGTATTAAACCTCATATTGCTGAAGTATTGGAAAAGAATCATGAAGCTGATAGATGAGTTCGACTACTGTCACATCCAGAAGATTCCAGAGAGGAGAATGACGAAGCAGACTTTCTTTCAAAATTGACCTCTCAAGGTTACGACCATCTCCCGAAAGGGTTGAAAGTACAAATAACGGATGTCGCAATTATAGAACAACCAATTCGAGTTTAACCTATTCATGAGGGACCAATGTGTTGGACAAATGATATCCTCGACTATCTGGTAGACACAAAGCTTCCTCAAGACCCTGCAAAGGCTGAATCCATCATAAAAAGATATGTGAGATATGTGGTTAGTACCACTGGAACTCTTTATATAAGGTTCTTTTACAAACCATTTCTCAGATTCTTGTACCCATAAGAGGCAACAAAGGTTATGAAAGAGATCCATGAAGGGAGCTGTAGTCATTTCCTATGAGCAAAAAGTCTAGCTGAAAAAGTGCTCCACCAGGGCTACTACTGGCCCTACCTAAGGAAAGATGTTGAAGAATACGTTCGGAGATGCGTGGATTGTCAACTCCATGCAGACATTCCCCGAGCGCCTACAACATAACCAGCTCCAATTTTGGTCACTTGGCCATTTGTCATGTGAACTTTGGATCTCATCGGTCCATTTGAGAAGTCTGGAAAGAAGATGTGGGTGATAGTCGATGTGGACTCTTTCACTAAGTGGATAGAAGTGAGAGCACTATCAAACATCACCCAAGAGAACATAATGGAGTTTGTGAAAGAAAAAATCTTCGCAAGATATGGACTCCCGAGGGGTGTCATCTCTGATCACGGAACACAATTTTTTTTAAAAAAAATTCAGAAGTTATGTGACGACTACAGAGTGATACACTCAAAGTCTTCGGTGGCGCATCCCCAAAGTAACGGTCAGGCCGAAGCAGCAAACAAGACAATTATTGCTGGATTGAGGAAGACCATAAAAGGGAAGCACAAGAAGTGGTACCACCAACTCTACCTAACAGTGTGGTCACTGAGGACCACTCTCAAGACAACAACTAGAGAAATTCCATTCCAGTTGGTGTATGGTTCTGAAACAGTTCTACCTATAGAGAACACAATGCTAACACTAGTCACCGAGTGTTTCAATCATGAAAGAAACATATGTTCTCATCTCGCAGATCTCGACTTCGCAGAAGAGGTGCGTATGAAATCCGGACTCGTCATGGCAGCTAGGAAGCAAGGTACCAAGAGATTTCATGACAGAAGGGTTCGACCATGAGAGTTCAAGGTAGTAGATAAGGTCATCCGGAAGTTTGAGGCAACATGAGAACAACCCCTATGCAGAAAACTGGCTCCTAGTTGGAGTGGTCCTTTCAAGATCACAAAGGTAGTGAGACCAGGAACATACCGCATGGAAGACCAAGACGAATATAAACTACCGAACCCTTGACATGTTGATCACTTGAATAAATTCTACATGTAAAAGACCTCATCCATGTTGATGATAGGTCTGAGCTATTGTAAGAAGTTCAAATATTAATAAAGGTTGAGCTTTCTTCCAATTGTAATGTAAATGTGTATACAAGTTCAGAGTTATCTTTCGAAACCCCATAAGTATTTGTGAAGGAGATACTTCACAAATGACAGACGCGAAGACTTCAATGTATGAAGTCATCTCAATGACCTCCTTAGTTTCACGCATATGTTCAAACTTATTACATCTAGTTCCAAGGACTAGTATGTACAAGAAAGAACTAAGCCAAGAATACATCACCTGAGAGAGTCTTGTGTTTTTCAAAGGAAACCAACATTCAAGGTGCAAGTCACAAAAGACTCAAAGACCCCCAAACAAGATCAACCTCTCTATTTTCGTTCCTAAGAGATTGAAATAAGCTGGAGTAGTTGGCTCGAGTTCTTGAAAAGGCATTCGAGTTGAGCAAATAAAACAATCATCCTAAAATGGAAGTTAGAGTCAAAGAAAATATAGAACTCTCCAGAAGGTGACATGCGAAGCCTCACTTTGAAAGTCAAGAGACATACATAAAAGCAATACAAAGTAAAGAATGCACAGTAGAGCAAGATATAAAAGAAGTGCCAAATTTTATTTTCATGAAACTCCAAATGGTTCGTACAAGAAGTGAAAATTACAAGCAAAAAACTATCAAGTTTTGGTAGGAGGTTCATTGGTTTGACGAGGTTGAGGCGGAGGACGATCACCATCCTTTCTGTGACGAATGGATCCAACTATTGGAATACCAATCTCATAATTCATCTTCACTTTCCAATGCTCGTCGTCATCCCAAGCTGGCTCTACATCAGTGATGCGTTTAATTTCAGTATAAGGGAATGAGCAACGTTTGAAGTACATGTATTCCATCAAGTATATGTAATCGAAATACTTAATCATTGATGGCTTGCTCAAGCCATATCCCCTACGATCACACTCTCGAGAGTTGATGTAGTCATATTTAGAGAAGGGATACGCCACTGCGAATAACCTCATGATGGGAAGATAGGATAGAGAGATGAACAATTCTTCTGCAGCTTCCTCAGTAAGAAAGCGTCGCCCTATGCCAGCTCTTATTAATTCATTTTTCTCTTGTATTCGGCCAATATAAAACCTATTTTTCAAAGCCTCCTTATAGTCCTTAGAGCGCTTGAAATACTTCACTGTCGATTCGTATTGGTTTGTACTAAGGCGACAGTCTGCAGTTTAGGGCATCCTCCCAAACATCCCAGAATTAGCTCTGGTCAACTCAGTGGAAAGCTTCAAATGAAAAACAAGAAAACTCTTAGGAGCAAAAATAATAAAAAAGAACTTACAAGAAAAAAAAAACAAAAAGATGAAGTACCTTACGGTTCTCTGTTTGATCATCCCTATACTTCAAATCTAGAATCTCAAGCTTCTTCTCAACATAGGAACACACAGCTTCACTCTCTTCCAAATTAGCTAAAAGAGCATGATTGGATTTCTCCAAGGCTACATTCTCCCTTAGACGAGCTAATAAAGCTTGGTTGAATTTGTCCAACACTGCACACTTCTTCAACTGAGCTGAGATAACTTGGTTGCACTCTTCTAGCTTGGCATTCTTCTCTATCTCAGCCTCGAACTCGGACAACAGCTTTGAGTAAGCGTCCCGCGTACTACCCTGAGCGATCCCCCTCAAGCCGATCATGGTTTCATTTCGAATCGAAATAAGATGAATAAGAGAAATAAAGATATGGTTAATAACGAGTACCTCAGGAAAATGGAATGGACAAAAACAAGGAGATAAAATAAAAGAATGCCTCATTCAAGATGTTGTTTGCATCGGCTAGGCGTTTTATCATTTCGTTTATAGTTAGTAGAAGATCAGAATCTTTTTCACTATCCCCAGTCTCCACCACGAACTGATCCTTGACTTCGTGAGCAGGAGATACGATAGGAGTAAGAACGACCTCAGCTACATGGTTGCCCAATACCAGAGTGGGTGACGTAGGTGCAATCTCTTCCTCAGCATAAGGGTCCCCAAAGTCCTCCACCTCTTTATGAACCTCCGATGAAGTCTTGAGTACCTTCCCTCGGCCGACAGACGAACTTGCCAACTTATTTGACGTAGTTGCCATCTTCGTAGGGGGTTCTTGCTCGTCAGCAGCAACAACAACCTTTCTTTTTTTGTCATAGTTGATGTCAGTTGGGGCATAGTAGATGAGACTCTCGCTTAGTATCTTCCTCCTAGGAAGTGTTTTAACTTTAATTTCTTATCTCGGGGTGATGTTCAATTCTATGCGTCACAACGCAGAAGGAGATTTGTGGTACTACTCATCCAATTCGACACAATTATGTGAAGAGAAGTTTCAGATGGATCATTCATGGATCACTTGGCAATTCTGTGTTCATAAAAGATTGTCATGTATGCGTTGTATTGAACCTGAGCGACCGAAATCATGAAAGATGTCCCTTGTTGGAGTGCGGAGGATCGAGAAGTTTCTTTTGTTAAGTTACTAGATATGAGAAAAGGCACACTAAAACTAGTTCATTGCATCGCACTTGAGTCTTTAGATGCTGACCCATACTATCTTCTTCTTAATACTCGCAAGTAGAAACAGTCTGTTGTACCCAAGAGGAAGAGGTCTTGTGACAACCTTGAAGAAGATGGTGACACTAGGGATTCCCAAAGGCCAACGGATGGTATCATAACCCCTACGGACCCGAAACATCAGATGTCTATAAGTTTTTCATATGCCTTTGATATGAAGACATATCATGAGCTGAATGATTATCTTAAAAAGGTACACTCGTCCTTTTAATACATGCGAGTTTTCATATAATATTTTGTAATGTACTAATGATCTCTTTGCCTTTTATCAAGACTACTGAAGCGGTTGTCAATGCATTCTTACTCATGCCATTGAGGAAAGGTGGCATCAATATGACAAAAGCTCAATGTCTCGACATCAATTGAGGATCCTATGATACATATGTCCACAAAATTGAAAACCTCTAAGAGATGCGTAAATCCAAACTCGAAGCAAGTGAATCAAGGCCCAAGGGATAATCAAAGCACTGCAAGAGAAACTCAAAGAAAGCGAAGCCCATACTCGAGAGCTAGAAGTCGCGGAAGTGCAACAAACCGCTGTCAAAGACCTGCCTTTGGATGATGACGCTATACAACATGTGATACACAAGTACCGAGCCTCTAATGAGTTCTAAGCGGGAATAAGCACTGAGATGGCTGACGCCAACTAGAAGGACAAGAATAACATACTCCGTGCGGTAGCAAGAGATGGTGTGGAAGAAGAGTTGTTGAAGGATTGGTTGTGCACTAACACTCTTGAATTCCCCTTTCGTGATGCACATCACTTTATCCCATTCAATAGATACAAGTACTTTGAAGCAAGACAATTGGATCGTGTTGAATGATGAAATCCTTGGGTTGCACCTGAGATTGACCCCCATGCCACCTTGAAATATCAAGTGTACCAGGAGTGCACACACGTCCATCCATCTTCAAGAGCTCGAGGAGGGTGTTTGGCGTATCCGAATGAAGTGACTTCCGAGGTTGAGAAGGTTGGCCAACAAGTATTTTCGAAAATTTCATTGACTTTGGACGATTATGGCGATATTCAAAATGAGATATACTTAGCTTCTGACCCTATCAAATTGGAGGGATTTCTTGATTACTTGCCTCTTGAGGATGCGAATCCGAGTAGCCCCCAATTCACAATGCTTAGGACTTGAACTTTATTCTAAATACTTTGGCTTTCTCTTAGTGTAGGATGTACTAGGTTTGTTAGTTGGTGTAGCTCATGTAATAAATACTTCCTCAATAATACAAGTAAGATTAGTTGTCATCATTGCATGTTTTTCTTGTATCTTGGTTTTGTGGGATCTTGTGTGAAACTCAAATAGTAGATCATAATGGTTGTGTCCAATGGATGACATGCATCATTCAAATCATTGTTCATATGTTTGAAATGAAATCCATGTGGGGCACTTGTTGTCCCTATATTTGACTATCTCATATCTCATGGTATACATGTACGTTGCCTTGTATGTTGTTAGGAGAATGCTCGTTGTATGAGCGTTTACACTCTCATATCATTATGAATGTATAGTTAGAAATAATCCTTCATAGGAATTCACTTTGTGTACTAAATCCGTACATGGATATTGATGCGTATGAAATGTACTTTCAGTCTTATGGACTGAATGAGTTGCATGGTGTGAAACCGTTGCATTGTGTACAAATATTATGTAAGTGTCTTGTAAGGAGCACTCATAAATTATTTTATTCATTGTAAAATTGTGTCGTGTTACAAATAATATTTGCGGAGGTTGTCCGCATGCCAAGGATTGCCTAACTCGACACAATTGTTGTCTTCAAGGAGATATATGACAGGTTTCAAAATCTTGACGACCTTAAAGGTTCCACCCCAATTAGGCGTCAACTTTCCTCCCTCGAGATTCTCGTTGGTAGCATCATATTTTATGAGCACCCATTTTCCAATTTTTGAAGTGTCGAAGGCTATACTTTTCGATCGTGAAATTGTTTGATGGTTTGTTTATGTGCGCAATGGTGAGTCCATATCTCATATGATATTCTTCTACAAAGTCCAAGTCAGCAAGACGAGATCGTATGTTGCCTTCATGATCAAAGCCTTCTGTGACCAAAGTAGGGAATGTGGTTTTCACTAGCAAGACAACTTTAGAGCCATAAACAAGTTGAAATGGTGTGTGTCTTGTGGATCACTTGATAGACGTGCGCAACGACCAAAGAATAAGGTTAGACTTTTGGTACCATTGATTGAATTGGCCTTCAAAAGTTCTTCTCAAGACATTGATAATTGTCTTGTTAGCGGCCTCGGCCTGTCTGTTTCCTTGTGGATGTGAGACAGAAGATTTATAGTGCATAACATTGAAGTCTTTACACATCTTAGTGAACTCTTGGTGGAACTGTGTCTCATGGTCAAACATAATGGCGTGCGTCAAACTGAATTAGGTAAAGACATCTTCCAATATGAATTCTTTGATGACTTTCCGCGTGATGTTCTTCAAAGATCGTGCTTCGATCCATTTGGTAAAATAGTCGACAACCCAATACAACGTATAAACATTTATTTGACTTCTCAAATGGCCATATGATGTCTACACCCCACATACAAAATGGCCACGTGACGATAACTGGAGATTGCTCGGTGGAGGGTGCACGAGGGATATTGGCGTGCAATTGGCAAGCCTTGCATATTCATACATACCGATCCGCATCTTTTCTAACCGATGACCAATAGTAGTCAGGGTGAAGTATGCTCTCGGTGAAGCTGCGAGACTCTTCATGGTGTGCGCATTTTTCATCATGCACTTCTTTCGAGACTTTTACTGACTCTTCTAGATATAGGAATCTAAGAAAATGCTTGTAGAAAGACTTTCGATAGAGATTTCCTTCTTGACTCACGATGTATCGTGCATATCTCTTGATGATGGACTTCACAAAAGACGGGTTTTTAGGTAGCTGTTTGCGGACCAAGTAGTCCAGGATGTCATCAATCCAACAATGAGGTTCTTCTCTTAAAGCGCACACTTGAAGTGGCTCTTTGTAAGCGAGACGTTCTAAGAGTTTCACGTGAGTCCCTTTTGTAAGGTGATCATATTCCTGTGAAGCAAGCTTGGGTAGAAAATCCGCCTCTTAATTCCTAGACTAGGGTATCTATTACATGCGACAATATTCAAATTTTTGGAACAAAAATCCCACAAATTCCTAGTATTCACAACGGTAGATGTGCAAAGCTTTAATGTTACATGCCACGACATTCTGTAATCCAGAGATGAGAGCCTCGTATTCGTCTTGGTTGTTCGTGACCGAAAAACGGATTCTCATCGCCCAAGATTTCTTATCACCTTCGGATAAAGTTAGCATGACTCCAACACTTCCTTCATGCGCATTCGATGATCTATCAACA
The DNA here is from genome assembly GCA_036897465.1 of Pelargonium australe. Taxonomy (NCBI): domain Eukaryota; kingdom Viridiplantae; phylum Streptophyta; class Magnoliopsida; order Geraniales; family Geraniaceae; genus Pelargonium; species Pelargonium australe. The sequence goes on from JAYMTH010002144.1 coordinate 10,349, forward strand.
TGCAAGGTCCACATATCTTTTGGAGGTAGTGCGGCTGTCTCATGCGCCTAGTGCGCTTACGCTTTTTTCCATTGGTTTCTTCAGGAGTAGACTATTCACGTATTGTTTGTCCTATGAAATGAGAATCATCGTAGATGGACTCGACAAAATTGCATTCATCCAAGAAGTCGGCTAAAGCTTTGCTTTTCAAAGAGGTTCATAGCTCTAAGCTTATTTCGTAGGAAAACAGTCTAACCGCCCATTGTGCGAGATGTTATCCAAAATCTCCATCCATCACTTTCCTAAGTGGCGCATTAGTTAACATGACTATTTTGTGAGCTTCAATATATGGACGAATTTTGATCGCAAAATTGTAAAATACAAATGCCAACTTCTCAATTCTCAATAGTAATTGAATTCTGAAATACCCAAGGTGTGTGAAACGAAATATATGGGATGTTGGACTTTATCTTGCGTTCGCACTAAAATAGTTGAAACGACTATGTTTGATGCTGACAAATAAAGATGTAAAATTTCCCTAAGCTTGGGTATATTGATCTTGGGAAGTAGCGCAAGGTGTTATTTGAGCTTTTTGAAGGCTCAACTACATTCTTCTGTCCACTCAAAATATTTCTTCATGTTTCGAAGTAATTTAAAGAATGGAAGACCATGTTTAATGGATTTGGAGATGAATCAGCTTAAGGTAGCTATTCGGCCAGATAAAAGTTGCACGTCTTTTGGACACTTTGGCTCACCCATCGTCTGGATGGCCTTAACCTTTTCAAGTTTGACCTCAATTCCCCTCTCACTAACGGTTACTGCCAAAAGATTTCCAGCCTCTACTCCAAATGAGCATTTTATAGGTTTCAATTTCGTTTTATGTGTGCATAATGTGGCAAATATTTCACGCAAATCGGATGTGTGATCCATTATGGTGAGTTTTGACATAGACTTCAAGGTTATGCCCTATTTGAGAGGTAATTTCCTTATTGACCATGCATTGATATGCAGAACCAGCATTTTTCAAGCCAAAAGGCATTAAAATATAATAGTAAACTAAATCCACTACAATAAGAGCCATTTTTTCTCGGTCACCCGGGTATACATAAATATGGTGATAACTAGAGAATGGATCTAAGAAGGAAATGACCATATGACCCGCAGTGAAGTCTACAAGTTTACTAAGGTTTGATAGAGGATAATCATCCTTTGGACAAGCCTTATTCAAGTCATTGAAGTCCACCCACATCCTCATCTTTCCTCCAGGTTTTGGGACCATCACAACATTTGCCAACCAAGTTGGGTAACGCAACTCACATATGAAGCCATCCTCGAGCAACTTCTTAACTTTCGCTTTGATGACATCTTCCTTTTCATGTAAGTAGTTGTGGTGGTGCTGCTTTACAGCAACATATCTCGGGATGATGTCAAAACGGTGTTAGGAAATCTCAATATCAATTCCAGGCATGTCAAAGGGTCCCTGGGATAAAACGTCAGTGTTTTCTTGTGCCAACTAGATTAAATCTTTCTTGACAAGAGAGATTGGCCCCAATATTCACCACCTCGGTGGGCTCAGCCTCATCTAGGATGACTTCTTCATTTTTGCCTTCTACTTCAAGGTGCACCTCATTGACTAGAGCATCGAAGTCTTCCATGGTGAGGCTAATATTACAAGTATGCATCGACTTGATCCCTTCCTCCATGAGTTCTTCTATGACTTCCTCATCTTCCTCAGTATCATTCTCATCGCCATCCCCCTCTTCTCCAATGATAGATTCCAATTCAAAATTGGATAGGGCACTAGATGGTGGTGAAACAAGTTTTACGGGTGTATCTTTAGAAAGAGTAAACTGCGTGAAGCGAGTTTAAAGCTCACAATCGGGTGGAGCAACTGCATGACGAAATCAATTCTTAGCCTTTTCCAACAAAGTGGATCCTTTCAGAATGATAACAATTTTATTTTCTTGGTTTGAGGAGGCGTGACCTCTTTTTCAGCTTTGGTGACTTCTGGGTTATCATAAACCATGCCTCTATGATCCTTGGGACGACGTATGTTAGGATTGCTCAAGACATCGATAATGACATTGGATTCTTTAGTAGCTGCTTTCTCTTTTTGTGCCCTCATAAAGTGATCCCAAACTTTCTTGGGCTGACTAGCACTGTGGCAACACCATATTTGGTGGGAAATTTGAAGTGTCGGTGAACTCCACTTGGAGCCATCTCAAAATCTTCGATCTAAGGGCGACCAAACATGACATTGTATATGAAAGGTATGTCGATGACGACGAGCTCGGACACCTTGGTCTGCATTGTGGGCTCGTCACCCATAGTGACATGAAGAGTAATTACACCTTTCACATTCGTGGGTGCATCATTTAAGCCCAAGAAAACTCTATGGAAAAGTGTAAGAGACCTTTCGTTGAGCCTCATCTTCTAATAAATGTTTTAGTACAAGATGTTTATTTGGCTACCATTGTCAATGAATATTCTTTCCACCATTTTAGTAAATATTCAAGCTGCAACTATGATGGGTTCCTTCCATAGGTGTCTTTTCCTCATCGAGGAAGTACACCACTTTCCTCCAATCGAGCACCCCCAGAATTCACTGGCATAGGCACCACATTTTTTTTGTTTAGCTCACTAAACTTTGCTTTGACTTGTGGTGTGCGTATGTCAAGTATATCAGAGTCGACCTCGTAATAATAGGACGGTGAAGTCCAGGTTTATCGAATCCACGGGGAACTAGAGGGGGACTCAAGGAGGGACCTTAGTGCTAGGAAGAAACTAATCTATGAAAGCAATTAAATAATTGTTGGGAGTGATTGTG
>JAYMTH010002145.1:0-13148 GCA_036897465.1 Pelargonium australe
TAAATGAGGTGTCATCACCTTATTGGTTTAACTGATATAACTTTATATCAGTTAACTGATATACATTAAACCCTATTGTAATAATAAAAGGTTTAGTTTGTTTTGTTTCCTTTGTTTGTTTCATGTTTCTAGTCCACATTTTTTAACAATTCAATTATATTATAAATTCTAATGTCTTGGGTATTGTTTTAGAAGACACTTGTCGATTTTTTTCACAATTTTGTAGAATAGAGTTTAATTTTGTCGCGATAAGAGCCTGGCCGAACACTACCTTAAGCCTCATTCGGCCTCTGATTGCTCTACTTTGTCTTGGAGTAATCTCCTCTCGTCTTCGGGACTTGACTAAAAAGTTTAGTTGTCTTTGTAGGTTAACGAGAATGACTTGGAACCTTGTATACTTAGAGGGTTTCAAGCTCCTTTTTTTTTTGTTAGAGCAAGTCTCTTTAAGTTACACCATGAGGGCAAGTCAAGGCCGATGACGTGACGTTCGAGCGACACGATTCGAGTTGTTATTCGTCATATGAAATTAGGATTTTTCGAGTAGCATTATTAGCCCCCTCACTTCAAGTGGCTCTAACTTTTGATAAAGGTGTAGGCAGAAGTTAGAGCTATCTTTCATGCCCCGTTATTATATATTATTATAAACTATAAAATGTTTATTTTGTAATCGACTATTCCCAATTTTTCAGGTGAATCACAAAAAACGAGATGAAAAATATTGGAACTACGGAGCAAAATATAAGTTATCATAATCCTCTTTAAATGCTTTTAAAAAAATATACTACGTGGATTAAACGGATGCTCATATATTTAATTTAGTATATACACTTTGTGGCACTAAAAGTGATGATGCAATAACCCATCCCCTCTTCTATAACACTCCGACACAACTCTACTTACTATCTTGTTATAATGAAGTGATTTATTATTGGGACTCCTCTAATGAAAATTGTTTAGAAAAGATTTGTTACGGTTTAGTCTTAAATTTGTATTAATTAAGATGAAGATGTCACCAAAGTAGAGTTGATAATATGATTCCGAATTCACGAAAACTCGAAATGTGATATAACTTTAACTCGATTCAATCTTACCCGACCAATATTCGAATTGAGTTGGACAAAGTCAATCCGCACAAATCAATACATTTTATGCCTTAAAAATAAAACCCGACAAATCAAAATGAATGTGAATTCATTTCGAATCATATTCGAAACCAAATTGCCACCTCTGCCACCAAATTGACACTCTTAATTTAAATAATGAAAATTAGTTACTTGTCACATAGCATTGACAAATTTGTGAAGTTCATTTATGGAAAACATATTCTTCGTGAACCTACAAGAACATGACGTGTCAAATTCAAACGAAGATCACCATCAAAATAAACATTCGACTTGCCAGGTCACACATCTAGCCCCAAAATTAATATACTAGTTGTCCACGTGTCGTTATTTGATTGGTCCTTTTTAACAAATTAAACAAAGTAATAGTTTAATGCCAACAGAAATTAGTTGCCAGTTCATACCTATTAAATATTCCAAAAAATGTCATTAAAATATTTTCATTCAATTTCAACCTGTCTGTGTGTCTCTAGAAGGAAAATTTTCCATGACTTTGACATTTTTGCTATAAATTTCGGTTTTGATCTTTGAAGATTCATGCATTTTACCAACTGGGTCTCTTTGTTCTTTCTGGGTTTTGCTCTCTTGCTTTTCTTCAGATACCCATCTCCTTCTCTCACAGGAAAAATGGCTGCTGAAACTCCCCAATCCATATATGATTTCTCAGTCAAGGTAATTGGGTTTTTACTTTTAGACCTCATCTACTTTGGGTTCGGTTTGTTCTTTTTGTTTTACTTTCTGTTTGGTTGCTGAGAAAACAAAACGAGTAGGGTAGGAAGAAAGTTTTGAAAATTATGCTTTTAATTCAATCAATGTAAATGGTGTTTCTGAAATCTGTTGGTTTCCTGTATTGGGTCATTCATGATTTAAGCCTGTTGTTCATCCTTGCTAAGTAATCAGAAAACTGATAAGCATATATTATATTTATGGAGTTTTTGGTGTTTAGCTTCAATTTTATTGCTCTGTAGTTGACATTTCTAGGTCTTATGTTCAATATATTTAGTATTAGCTTTAGCTTCTATTGATTGAAATATTTACTTAGACTCAAAATCTGATACATTTTCCCTAAGGTTTTGTTGATATCAATATTGATTGCTGATCACTACAACAACAATTTCAGTCTGATGCCCTGAGGATGCTTCTCATATTATAATTGATAGTGTAATTTGGGTTCTAAGTAAATAGATAATAAAATTAAATAATTAAAAATCATATTCATTGGTGAATTGTGATTTTGAAACTCACTAGGGATCTTCACTTTGTATGTTTTCTTCCCATGGTATGAGTAGTATGCCTAATTTGATGTGCAAATAGGTGGCTATTAATTTTGATTTAAAATACATGTTTAATCACATTATGTTTTTATGTTCAATTGCAGGATATCAGAGGCAATGATGTGAGTTTGAAAGAGTATAACGGGAAAGTTCTTTTGATAGTGAATGTAGCTTCAAAATGGTAATATGATTCTTTAATCTTGCATCCATCTTTTACTTGCTCAGTCTATTTCATGCTCATCGTTATCAGATAATTCTTCTTTTGCATAACCTACTTTAGACCTCTGCTTGTAATTTTGAGTTCACTACTTGTCATTGATTTGCCACTTTAGAACAACCATTTTGATATTGTACTACACCAAATGGCTATCTTTTTTTTTTTAAATGCAATTGGCTCTCCATCAGATCTTAAGACTTATTTGTTGCAGTAACATGTACTGAAACCCATGTATATTTCGATGAGATATAACTAGTACAGATTTAGATCATACTAGCTTTTCCTCAGGGTTGTCTATTCAGCAGAATATCATTGTTGGCCAAAACAGTCATTTTGGGACGGAGCGAGTAGATACTTTGATATCAATCTTGTGCTTTTTCAATATTAATGTTTGTGTGTACAAGGACTTCCTATGCAAAAGAATTGTCCTCCTGGACTTCTGGGAATTTTTTAGGATAACTCTTTCAGTGTATGACTTTCCTCGTGTTCCTCTCTTTTAACAAATTGAATAATTAATAATAATTATCTAAAGTATATTAGTGACACTTATTTTGGGATGGAAGAAGTTTTTTTTTTTGTATTTTTTTTTAATTTGTACCATGACTGTATCCTTCTTTGTTATATCCTCCAGTTTTCTGTTATTGGTCTTGACCTTATTCACTGTGTTGCAGTGGCTTAACACAATCAAACTACAAAGAATTAAATGTTTTGTATGAGAAGTACAAGAGTCAAGGTTTGTCACTCATTCTCACAGAGAAAATTCATAATTTTTTTGCTCTACGTCTTTAGCTCATCTTAAGGTTTGTGCAGGATTTGAGATCCTGGCATTTCCTTGCAACCAGTTTGGAGGGCAAGAGCCAGGAAACAATGAAGAGATTCAGGAAACTGTTTGCACAATGTTCAAAGCTGAGTTTCCAATCTTCGACAAGGTAATTCTTAAAACTAAAACAAACTATTCAAGCACAGCTGGTACGCATACAACGAAGAGATACTATCTGTTTCAATTCAGAGATGCAGTTTAGTTTTCTCTTAAAAATTTTTATCCGGTTCTATTATTAGGTTGAGGTGAACGGGAAGAACACAGCACCTCTATACAAGTTTCTAAAATCCGAGAAAGGAGGGTATTTTGGCGACGGCATCAAGTGGAACTTCACAAAGTTTTTGGTAAACAAAGAAGGAAAGGTTGTCGAGAGATATGCTCCGACCACATCGCCTCTTAAAATTGAGGTTAGATAGCATTTGTAATTGTCCAGGTTTCTTTTTGAAGAATGCGATAAATTGGAGCTAATTTTATGTTCTTTCATTTCATTGCCTCTTTACAGAAGGACATACAGAATCTGCTACAGTCTTCATCTTCTTGAGTACTCACTTGCTACCAAAATTGGAAGCTGCGACTTGCAGTTGTTAAGAAAATGTTACTTTGTCTGGGAGATGTTTAGTGTCAGGCTTTGTGATATCTTTTGTTGGTTTCAATGAACCAGAACATGGTTGTATCTTCTATTTCATCATTATCAACTAATCTATAGCACAATAATTGGCAACTTTCAAATAATAATAAAGATTGTTGAAAATTTGGCTTCTTCTTCTTGTTTTTTAGTTCTCTTCCTTTACTCTTGCAGCCTGCAGGGACATGGTTGAATATGGTCTTTTTGTGCTTGGATACTTGACTCAACTCAGGCCGGTTCTAGATTCTTTTAGGCTCGGGATAAAATAAAAATGTGTCGTTAGTATTTAATATTCATATTATTAAAAAAATGAGTTTGAATCGGTAATTTTGTTAACCAAACAGAAATAATAAAAAATCGAGTGTGATTATAAAATATGGGTCGGAGGTCATCTCGTAGTCTTGATGTAGTTCACTAGTTAGTATTTTTACGTCAAGTTGTTTTTGATGCGACGTCTGATATTAGATTTTGGGTCAAATAAAATACTAACAAAAAGTTGTCAATATTCTTTAAGTCATGATTTATAAAAATCGGATTTAAGTCATGTCTACTGTTGACGATGTTATAATTTAGGAAAAATGTCCATTTTAGTCTCTGACCTATCCAAATCGTGTCGTTTTAGTCCATCACCTTTCAAACGTGCCGCTGTAATCCAAAGGCTAGACGATAGTGCCATTTTAGTCCAAAGGTTCTCCAAAATGAGCCCCGTAAGGACATTCCGTCAATTTAAGTGTCATTTTAGTCCAAAGGTTGCTCCTTATTGGTCACTTAAATTGACGGAATGTCCTTACAGGGCTCATTTTGGAAAACCTTTGGATTAAAATGGCACTATCGTCTAACCTTTGGACTGCAGCGGCACGTTTTAAAAGTGAGGGACTAAAACGGCACGATTTGGATAGGTCAGAAACTAAAATTGACTTTTTTCCTATAATTTATGGTAATAAAAGTTTTAGATTCTACGTAAACTAGACATTTACTCACTCCATCGACAAAATAAACAAGATTCGAAAAGTTGTTTGTCTTGCTTTGGAAGCAAGTTCTGCCGAGCGGCAAATAGGGTTTTACCAGTTTTGTATTTTCAATGGCGGTGCAATTAGGGTTTACTAAGTTGTAGTTCATTCAGTTAGACGTAGTAGTACGGGTTCGTCAAGTATGAGGAACACTTTCGAAGTAAACTTTGGTGATCTACGGATGGAGGGAGAAGGTGAATTTTTTTGAACCTGGGTTCTTTGCCTACGAAAACGCAAGGGTTCAAACATGGAAAATGGTTGGTCGTTTCTTGAACAATGCAAAATCAATGTTCAGTATATGCAGGATATTTTGGCGTCGGCATTGGGAGTAACATTCTCTGAGGTTAGTCTTCAAGTGTGTTTTAGTGTTTATCCGCACATAAGCCTCCTGTTAGTCTTCCCTCAATGCTAATGTGGAAGATCCTAACAAGAGCAAGTAGCGCTACCAAATAAACACTAACTAATTCTTAAATCTACACAAAATAGAAAAGTGGACACTCGATATGGGAGTAAAGGAGTCATTTGGTATCCATCGTCTTTGATAAGAGTCGTGTGATTTACATGTCGAAATTAGGTTTGGACTGGTCCACATTTCCACGTTGCATTCAGCACAAGAGGAGCCTGCAGAATCCCCATCGACGCAGACGTATCCATCTATGCTGACTGCTCATATGAAAATCTAATATGCTTTCACAACATGATGAAAATACTCCATAATTAAAGCTTGTAACAACTGCATATTCCATATAATGAACCTTTTTCCAAAGGCTGGTTTACCGAACAAAAGCCTTTATTATCTACACACATGACATTTTACCTCAATAGACACTTGAAGTAGACAACCCAAACAAGCATCATCATTTGGAATATCCATCTCTTTGATGAGAGGCATGTGATTTGCATGTCGACAATAGGTTTGAACTGGTCCACATTTCCGTGTTGCGTGCATCACAAGAGGAGCCTACAGAATACGCACAGACATAGACCTATCCATCTATACTATTGAGATAAATGCTGAAACAGCTCACATGAAGATCTAATATGAGTCCATAGCAAAATGAAAATATTGCATAATTAGAACTTGTAACAACCTGCAAATTTTATATGAACTATCCATCAGATCAAAATAATCCTCCCAAGTTCTAAGAGCTTGTATCTACAACACCAACAATGTTCTAAGATGAACCGTATCACTAGTCCAAATAATAAAAGATTATTAAGCAACTAATGTCAGTGTCATGCAAAAGGGCAAAGGTTTTCTACTGCTTAAATGACTCTTGTCAAATTGAGTCTAAACTCCTACAAGGGCAATCAAATTCCTGACAAGAAAAACATAAAACCAAGTTCATGTTTAGATTAGACAGGAGTCAACAAATTAGAAACTTGTAAGAGGAAATTACACAAAAAATACAAGTTCCGTGACCTCTCCCCTTTCTCCTTGCCTCCACAACACCAGCCAGAAACGTATTCATCTATCCATAGGATGTTTCAAAGATATTGTTAGCAGAATCAAACATTGTTAGCATCAAACCACTGAAACTATCACTAATGATTTGGAGAAACTGTCATTTTTAACCCGGTTAGATTAGTTACCTCAGCCAATGCAGAGTTCTGCAAGTAGCAGGCAATCTCTAGTGGAGGCTCTCACCACTGCAGAAAAACCAACTACTCAGGTTTCACTTCATAACACCATAAATCAAACACATTGAAAGCAATAACCAGAAAAAAAACAACTTTATTCATATCATGTTCCTCGTTCCAAGGTACCAATAATAATAGTAATATGTCAAGGGAAGAATTAAGGAAGATCTCAAATGGTTATTTGGTTAATCTCGAACCTGAATCCCTCCCTCTCTTCCTCAACTTCAAAAGGCCGACCATTGTGACGATTTGGAAGTGTTATCTCCACCAAAACTTCACAAATGAAGCACAAGCTCTACAACCAGGGAATCCCCAACTCCAAACCCAGCATCATGATGATGAAACCAATTTCCCTCAGTTCATGAACTCATTCATGCTTAAAATACTCTTCTATGTGCACAACTTAACAGTACATGCCACTGCTTGTGCCCAAAATTTGAGCCTTGCTTTTACATCCTCTGGATGATCTCCTGGAAAGAATGCACACAAAAAGTTTTGATCAAATGTTGGACATTTAAATCATAAAATAAAAAATTCAGAAACTGGACTTAGTCAGGGTGACATAAAACAAGCCACAAAACACTCAAAACCATATTTCATATAATTCACAGAAATATTCGAAAGTTCGATCCTTTAATGATAAATCCGAATTGAAACAAATTTCAAAGCATCCAGATCACTCACCAGGGCTTGAGATCTTCCAGTTCGCAATCGGACTCGAAGCCGAACACGTTTCGCTTGTCGCCGATATGACGGGCATGGAATTTTCCGGTGACTTCTGGTGGTCGTCGAGGAACTTCTGGCTGATGGAGTAGCAAAGCTCTAGAGCAGGCAAGGTGTTGCAGAGCTCCGGGATCTCGTCGTAGCTGAACCCAAAACCCAGATCCAAACACCCTTTGAGCTCATCGAGATCCTCGTCGGTGAGGCTCTTAGTCCTCGTCAAATCGTCCTCGTCGGTGCTCTCCACGTATCCTTCGAGTAGGACCTGGTTCTTCTTCTTCCTCCCATTGATGCTGCTCGTGCTCCTCCTCAATCCCTTACTCTTGCTCTCATGCCTCAAGAAAGCGATTTCAGCTTCTGGGTTCTCTTCGATCGAGCTCGCCGACGAAACCCAGGACTCCGATTCGCAAGAGAAGCCTCCCATTATCTTCTGGAACGTGGTTTCAGAGTTTTCTATTTCTCTCTCTGTTTTGAGTTCTGTGTTGTGTGTCTGTGTGAGAGAGATGGAAGGAGATAATGTGCTTTTAAAGCTGCAACCACAGCAATTATTTTTTTCCTTTTTTTCAATTTTCGAAAATATTTAATTAAAAAATGTTGTTTTATTATGATGTATGTATGTATGCATGTATGTGATGGTGTGGTGATGGTGATGATAACATGTATGGTGGGTGGTGTTAGGACAAGGAATGGGAAGAGGACACGTGGTGGTGGGGCTGTGGGGTCTGGTGTGTGTGGACAAGAGGGATGGGCCCACCTTGGAATTGTCGAAGGGAGTTTTGTTTGTATGTGGTGGAGCTACAGAGAGAAACGTGAGGCTGCATTATTTGTATAAGCGGTTGGTGATAAGTGGTGGAGGATTTCTGTGGAAATTAAATAATGTTAAATATTAACTATTTTGATAGGCTGTGTTTGGCTGCTGGAGGGCTCATGTCCATGTCTAAGATATGTATTCACATTTTAGGTTTTTTTTTTTAATTTTTAATTTCAAATAAAATTTTATGTTAATTAATTTTGTCTTTCATGGATTGACATTTTTTTTTAGTTTTAGCGCCTCTAATTTGGGTTTACCTTGTTTTGAGTCGATTCCAATTTTTAAAATTAAACTCAAGTTATCGGTCAAAGTCGAATTTGATGGGACACGTCATCATGTCACCTAATATTTTAGACCACGTTAGCAGTTCACGTCAGATTTCAACTATGATAGATAGAATGATATCGTTTGTTTTATTTTATATTGGTTAAAAGTGTCAAAATGATGTCATTTCAAGTGTGGTTATCTAAAAAAAAATGAAACGTACGTTTTCATTCTATCTATCGCAACTGGAGACTGACATAGATTAAAATTTTAGATGACATGATGATGATGTGTCACCCAAAGCTGACATGACACATCAAAATCGTCATCTTAGGACTTCAAGTCATGATGCCACGGATGACATATTCGATCCTCGAAAAAAGCAAACGTACGTGGTGCTTAAGCGTCATATGTGTCGAATTTTCATTTGTTGGTTTTTCAATGTAACACCACCTAGTATATGAAAGTTAATTATCTCTCCTTGTCAAGGTAAATCTCTAGTGTAAGCTTATTATTTCATAAGAATAATGGGAAGTTGTTAATTTAGGGTATATAAACTAAACAAAGCAATACTTTGTGGTTTGATAATATATAGTAATTTATATCATAGAGAAGATCTTGTAGAAGTTTACAATGTGAAATGAGACTTTTTGTACAAAAACTTCCCACTTTGGCTTTTAGGTATGGGTTAAAGGCACCAGTGGTACCTAAACTTTGACGGAATACTCAATTTGGTACCCAAATTTTAATTATACCATACTTAGTACCTATAGTTTTATTTTGTACCCAATGTGGTACCTCCCGTCCGGTTCCGTTAGCATATCCGTTAATGGTTTGCCAACTGTGCTAGTTCATGCTGATGTGGACAAGAATGGATGACATGGCAAATGATGTCATGTTTTTATGTACTGACGTGTACAGTTTATGGTGACATAGCATGTCAGGTCATCAATTACGTGGCAAATTCATTATTTTTTTATTTTTTATTTTTGATTTTTTTTTTATTTCCAACTCTCTCTCTCTCTCTCCATTTATTCTTTTAATTTTGTTTCTACCCAGAAGAATCTGGAAAAAAAATTGAAGCCTCCTCCTTTTTTGAGTTCATCAATACACACAGTTAATCTAGGGTTAGGGTTTTGGGGTTCGATATGTTGAAGCCTCCTCCTTACTTGGAAAAAATTGAAGGCTCCTCCTTGACGGCTTGACCCAGAGCTTGACAACGATCAGATTCCCAACAAGCTTCGCCGACTTCGGTGCAAATCTCAGCTTTGGTGGTGGTGGTTGTCGGTCCTTTGACTGAAAGTCATCGCCACCATCGATCTCGCCATCATCTGAGAGAGAGAACAGATCTGGAGTCAACAGCCGAGAGGGTCAGAGAGAGAGGGCCACCGGAGATGCTCGCTGGTGTTTCGTGGCTCGCCAAAGAAGGGCAGAGGCGGAAGAGCAGATATGCCGACGCCAGAGCCAGAACCGGGGCCGCGTGAACCGAATCGCCTCCGAGCCTTCTCATCCAACGACCGCAACCTCAGATATGGATCCTTTGCCGACTTTAGCTTCTGTTTTTGCTTCGTCGTCTTCGATGGTTTCTGGCGAGGCGGTGGTGAAGATGGGCAACCAGTGCCGGAGCTGCAAAGAAAAATAAGGTGCTCACGTCACAACAATTACAGTGATGATAGATTTTTGTATGAATTTTATTGTTTTATTTTATTATTATTACGATTTGTTTATGAACTCAAATAAGGATTTGTGCTCAAATAAGGATTCTACTATCTGTATGTTAAGATGATTTGTTGCAGTGTTATATTTAGATGGTAGAACAAATTGTGAGTAAATATGATTGCTATTAATTGTTTTTAAACATTTTTGTTTTGTCTTTGTGATTTTTATTTGAATGTAGTATTCTTGTCTGTAAATCTGTTGATTCATGTATGAGAAAAATACATTCGTCAATTTTTTTTTAACATTTTTGTTTAGAGAAAAACAGTATTAAAGTCAAATTAGTGATGGAGGTTTTAAATTTAATTTAATTTTATAATTAAAAAACTAATTAACATCCACGTCATCACAAGAAGTGTGTCATTTTTAGCCACATCAACTATTTTTTTCCACGTCAGCCATCATTAGTCAACGTAGACATGACTTAACGGATTGGTTAACGGAGCCGGACGGCAGGTACTAAATTGGGTACAAAATCAAAGTATAGGTACTAAATCTGGTAGAATTAAAGTTTGGGTACTAAATTGGGTATCCAGATAAAGTTTGGGTACCACTGGTGCCTTTAACCCAATCTAGTATTGCTGAGACTAGCCTTGCTGAGCCTTGCATTGCTGAAACTAGTATTATTGATACTAGCCTTGCTAGGGCTAGACTTGGCCTGGAGGCGCAACACCCTTGACTTGGGTCGGGGCCATTTCTGAGCTTCACAGACCTGGTCAGGCATCCCGGTCATTTCGAACCCGCCACGTGGTGTCTTGTGAGTCACTGAAGGATTTATGATTTTTTAGGTAGCATCACATGTAATTATGGAGGTCGCATAGAGGAGATACTCACAGACGTATGTGCGATCAAATGTGCAATGCATGTGAGGTGGTACAGAGCCAGGGTTTTGGCGTGAATGGGTTGTAGGCTTATGTATGGCTGGATGTATGGATCTACGTGTGAGCTCATGGGCGAGTACGGGTGCGCAATCTTGGGTGAATGTTCGGTTGGGATAGTAGAAGCCAATTAAGGAATCCATGGCTAGGCGTGATAGGATATGCATCATGGAGGCACGCGGATGAATGCGCATCATACACGTGAAGTTGTGCCACTTTGAGGGATGCGAGTCCAGTTTTGCGAGTGTGAGGAAGGATAACTATGTCGTGCATGAACCCATGGGCGGGGCCAGGCGAAAAGCCATCGGCGAGTACGGGTGCAGAGTCGTGCAATGACACATTTGCGGATGCATGGCTCCCTTTGCGGACGAACCTTGATTTCGTGGATGGACTTCAAAGCTCGTGGTACGTATGTTAGCATGCACAAAAGTTTACACGTAGGAGGGTGCGCGGCCGTGTGCGCAGGCTGGGATATGGGTCCTTTCTAGCTTGTGAATTCGCTTAATGATGAGCCTTAGTCGCTCCATTTCAGACTTATGTGTTCTTGGTGCTTTTGGTGCACAAGCCTCTTTGAGGGGTGCTTACACAAGAAGGGGATGACCTTGTGGTTGGATTCAAGTTAGTCGATCTTGAGTGAGACTTATTGTGATATCTTGCAGTGAGATATGCACGATCGATCATGGACGTGATCTTTTTTGCATATGAACATTACATGGGCACACGCAAGATAGAATATTCGCATAATCGAGTAGGTTAATTCTCGCGGGTTGTGCACACTGACAAAACATCTCGCACGGAATAGACTTGACCTTTTGACATGTGTTGACCAATTTTGACTAGAGTTGACCAGGTATTGACCAAAGACTTGAATTTTTACTTTGACCGTTTTTCTTATGTAGACAATGAGTGATCCCGTCATCCTACATGTCAGTTTCTTATTAGTTCTATTCTATTTTTATTTTTAGGGTATCATCAACACTCTATAATTTTTAATACAATAATTTTATCGTGTTTGCTTAATTATAAACTAATATTAAAGATTGAAGTTCCTCTAATGTTGCTCCATAATATATATAGACTACTTTTGGCATGTATAATGGTAAATTAATTGGAAAAACATTGTAATAATATTGGACACAAAATTTTCATTTTATGACATGCTTTGACTACATCAAATATCAATTTTCATTTAAATTTTAAATAATACAATACCTATGGTTGTTTGTTTCTTCGTGAATCATGACAAAACATGAATGATACTCTCTTTCACGTCTTAGTTTATATCTTCTTCACACTGTTTTCAGTCATGATCTAATATATGTGATTGTAAGAGAGTTAAAAAATTGGATTGGAAATTCTTATTTAGGATAGTCTGAACATATAATTGTACTCAAAATGTTGTATTAAAATATTTTTAAAATAATTTAAATAAATATTATTAGGCAGTTTATATTGATTATTTCAATGAATAATTTAATTACTTTACTACAGTTTGTAAAAAACATATTAAAAATAAAATATCTTATGAAAGTATATTTTATGTATCGTGCAATGCACGGGTCAACAACTAGTTAACTTCAAGCAAATATAAAATGTTCAACTATATATTTTTGTCTTTCCATTAACCATTTGTTCTTTATCTTTTAATGTGACAAGTACTTTTTATTTACAAAACAAGAGTCTATTCAGGAGTAGGTTAGTCTTCGTAGTTTGCTCATGAATGTTTATATGAAATCATTGTTCCATGGCCTCAAATTACACAAGCATCATCTCCATCAATAAAACCTACTACTTGAAGAAACCAAACCACAAATAATACTATATTATGAAAACAGATATAGCTAATTTTCTTCTATGACTGTAGACAATCACATAAATAGAAATAAAATAAATGAAAACTCTCAATAGAAAATGACAACACCAATAGAACTACTATAAGGGTGACGCAGTTGGTTATTTTAGCTGTGTGAGTGGGAAGAGGTCTCAGAATCGAACTTCACCCAACACATCTTTGATCGTGGTGGTGTAAGAGACCACTTTGGTGCGGTAAG